>OOFE01001914.1:4706-69772 GCA_900323365.1 Monocentris japonica | reverse complement strand
TCTACTGTCACACTCAAGTGTGACAGTAGAATAAAATTAAATTCTTAGATAGCCAAGCAGACAACTATTCATGGCACAGATCGAGCAGTTTATGCTGTGACTGTAAATTAGTGTCAGGGTACACTTTGTGTTTACACGAGGTGTAGGTATTATTTATTGGATCTGCATCTTGAGAACTGCTAACTACAGGATCATGAAGTTTTGTTTGTTTGTTTTTCAGCCTTGCCAATATTTATATTTTACCTTTCAGTTCTGGTGAAAATCTTGTCACTGGAAGGAATATTGAGCTATGCCTGGCTCAAAGCCAGAAAGCCAGATTTACCTTCAATCTAAAAATTTAGACCTTAACATCTTTTTTCGTCTAGGCTGATAGAGCCTATAAACTTGGATAAAGCTGTGGACTTGTATCAGAAGGCAGCTGGTGTGTTTGAGGTAAGATGGAGCTACCAACAAAGATTTGATTACTGAAAGGTTTAACTGTTAATTAATAATTAATTTGTGTTTTCCACCTGTAGAATGAGGACCGCCTCCGCCAGGCAGCTGAACTGCTGGGCAAAGCCTCCAGACTTCTGGTCCGGTTAAAAAGGTAAAAAGACAAGAGTAGACGGATGGGAAATGAACAGCATTCACCAGCCCAGTGCTGGCAAGGTTTGGCTGGTGGATTTTACCAATACATAGGATATTATATTACACTCCCTTGTGCTTTTTGGGATGAGTGCTTATGTAGCAAGCTAGCTTGGATGTTGGAGGAAACGGAGGTATTAAGTGGGCACCTCCCATCACAGACGTTTCATTGAATTAGACCCATGACACCTCCAGAAGGCTCAAAAGTAAGCTCTGTTGTCACATATCCAAAGGTGATAGAACTTTGGATATGTGACATATCCACATATCCAAAGTTGGTAGGTGTATGGTAGGTGTTTGGTAGGTGTTGGTGGTGTATGGTAGGTGTATGGTAGGTGTTTGGTAGGTGTATGGTAGGTGTTTTTAAATGGAAGATCCATTGCATCCAGTTTGTCATGTCAACATGCTTAATTCTCACACTAGTCCCATCTTTCTAACCAGGCTGGATGAAGCAGCAGTCGCTCTTCAGAAAGAGAAGAACATGTACAAAGAGATTGAGAACTATCCCATGTGCTTCAAGGTAGGTTGCCTTGTTGTGCTATACATTAACAGTATGGTTTGTTTGCATCATTGAATTTTATATAAGCGTTAATAATTTGAATGGCATCTACTTAACACAGTTGGTTCAACTGGTTATCCCCTGTTTCTCCATCTTTCCTGTCACTCTACGACTGCATTCTGTCTATTTCTACACAGCTTTGTTGAATACTCAGTTCTGATTGGCCAATGAACGCATTCTGAGGTCTGTTATTTCTGAATAACAACCTACTGTTTCACATCTAGTCATATCACACGCAGTCACAAAGTCTGGTAGCTGGCAACACATGGTGCCAACAACACGTTCCTCCTTGGTTACTGCAGACAAACACTCAGCTAACCAAGGTTCGAAACATGGAACATTTTTCCAATATGACTTTTAATTTGTTTGGAGAACACAAGACTTTTTGATTGCTGTTTAGAGGCTGAACGTCAGTCCTGATGGATTTGTTTACATTTCTATGGTTACCGTTCTGCTACAGTGTAGCCATGGATGCTGCTACAGACATTTTAAATCAAAAGTTCGGGTCAAATGATTATCTTTGGTAAGAAGCTAAATAAGCCCAGCATTGGGGTGTTGATTCATCCTCTCAGTTTGTTTTGCGCTAACGACTTGTTGTACATATTCACATAAAAAAATAAATTCACATTCTAGGTTCACCCCAGAGGACACAGGTTCAAACCTTCATGTTAGCAGGCTTCTGGCTCACTCAACTGTCCTTGAGCAAGACACTGAATCCCTACTAGCTCCATGGGTGTTGTTCTGTAGCCGACCCTGACCTCTGACCTCCCTGTGGAGGCCAAGCCAAAAGAGAATAAAATATCACATTATTTATATGATGCATCTAAATCTTATGTATTTGTCTGTGCTTTTCATTCTCTAGAAAACAACTGCCCAAGTGCTGATTCATCTCCACAGAGCAGACTATGTAGCAGCTGATAAATGTGTCAGAGAGAGTTACAGGTATGGCACTATAATAATATGTCTCATCTTTGGTCTACTGGTTAGAGAGACTGTCCTGTAAGTGGAAGACTAGTCCCCTTGACCCCAAGTCTCCATCTTGTGGAAGTTTCCTTGGGCAAGTCACTGATTCTCTACTAGCTTCAAAAATGCTGCTCTGTGCTTAACTTTGCACCCTGACCTTCCTGTGGACGGGGGCAGGCACCAGGGAAAATTTCCTCCTTCGGGTCCAAAGATGATCACAAAACAGCTACATTTTCGTTGCGGGATGGATGGATGGTCTCTCCTGTGACTTAGTTTACCATTGACATTATTTCCAGTTCCTGTTGTAACACTATTGCCACTTGTTCTGAGGATCATTAGATGAAGCGCTGTTTCGTTTCTTCCAGCCTCCCGGGCTACAGTGGAAGTGAAGATTGTGTTGCCATGGAGACACTCCTGCAGGGGTACGATGAGCAGGATGAGGACCAGGTGTATCGCATATGCAACTCACCTTTACTGAAGTACATGGACAATGATGTGAGTGTCGTTGCCCAGAACAAACAAATCACAAGTCACACATAATCACAAGTAACCGTGGCGGCCAGCAGTATCAGTTGTCATTATGGCTTCAATCTGATTGTGTACTTAGCCGTCACAGAAATGTTGGGTGGCCTATTGAAAGCCTATAGTGTTTTTGTTATTATAAAAATTAACTTTACATTATCTTGTTATTTCTGCTCTGGTGAGAGGGTTGTAATGGGGCCAGTAGTGTAAATCCTCCTTTTTATCGTAAATCCTCCTCCTTATTGTAGTTCATTGTTGGTTAGTTTTGTTTATTTTACAGCGCTTTGCAACTTTAAGTCCTAGAATAACATCAACAACAATGATAATAATGCATATTTCTTATCCTGTGCATGCATCTACAACAGGGGCGCTTTAATATTGAGAATGGATGACTCGTATTAAATCCTCACTGCCTTACAGTACGCCAAGCTGGCCATCTCCCTGAGGGTACCTGGAGGAGGAAGCAAGAAAAAGAAGGCTGCTGCAGCTTCACAAGGTGGCGCTAGTGGTGCGCCTGCTCCTGCCGACGAGGAGGACGATTATGAAGGAGGGTTGTGTTAGCCTGTATAGTCACCAGAGTGCTCACTTTGCCTGTCTCCTACTCCCCTACACTATCTCAGTGTACAAGTAGGTAAAAACCTTTACATACCAGTGCAATACTGAAGATCACAGTAGTGGCCCCCTGATCTTTAAATTCAAAACCCCAAGTTACAGTCTGTGTTGCAGAAAAGAGATGACCACTGTCCGCATTAAGTTGGTTCAGGCTTTTCATTTGAGTACAGTTTTTGAGGTGGATCCTCAATGTACTAAAAAAAAAAATCATCCTTCAATGTTCAGAAATGTATGAATGCGTATTGTTCGTAAATGCGCTGTTGTTTCATGGCTGTTTGAAACTGTGCTTTGTAAATTTTGCTGTTTTGTTTGTGGGTAAACTTCAGATTCTAAAATTGCTATAGCCGCCTAGAAATCGGACCAATAAATATTTGAAATATGAATATTATGAGTTGATTGACGTATAGATGTTTATTTGTACAGAAATATTTATTCAGTATTTATGGCTCTGGTCTGTTGTTCCTGCAGCAATACGCTAACCAGTTGTCTCTTTGATGCATGTGTATGGAATACTGAAACAAGTCAAATGAAATCTAGGAAGTTGTGAATGACAATGGTGAAAATAATGACATTGACAATATAGTCGTTAGCACTCGTTAAGTTAGCCAATAAAAGTGCTATATAACCAAGCTTGTAGCCAGTTGTAGACCGTTTTGATTTGTCTACCCCACGGTGTCTCTTATCTTGCACCTTACAAAATGGTTGTGTGGCTGCTTTGTTATTTCCAGTTTCCACAGATATCATAACCCTCCTCAAATTAAAGTGACTAACAGAAAAAGAGGGACTATACAGTTGTTTTCAGTGCATTTTCCCTTTGTTTCCTTGCTGTCTTTGTTTCAGTAACAGTTGCTGTGAATGTTCCTTTTAGTGCTAATTCGGTACAAGAGTCACTTAGCTTATTACTCCGCTACCGCAACTTCTTTTAGGACAAGGTCACTTCATGCCAAATAAAATGATAAAGTGATAAACTACACCAGTAAGGAAATGGCTAAAGCTAATAAAGGGATTTTTTTTTGTGCTGTTGCCCATTTGTACATTCCTCAAAAGCATAATCTCCATATCAGTAACATTTCCTTTGCATTTCATGGTCTTTTGTACACATTCTTACATAAATAAGGAGATCTTGAGCATATTGGTAATACTGAGAGCGATTGGTTTGTATCTAATTGGAGGACATGCAACGACTGTGAAGCTTAAGACCTTATTTATTTTTGATGAGGCTACTGTTCATCTAAAGCTGTCTCCCTGTTAAGCGATAGTCCTTAGTCCACTTTACTTTTGTCAGGCTCCTCCCCCCCAATAACTCTGTGATGTACCCGTGCATTAGCAAGACCAAAGCTGCACTTGAGTGTACATACATGTTGCCATTGCTGAAAATAAAAATGCTGAACCGTTCATCTTGTGGATCATTCAGCGTGAAGTTGGCTTATTGTCACTGAAAGTGTCTTAAAATCATAGACTGTGTTACGTTAGACTGTGTTCAAGCAGTACAATCAGAAAGGACATAACCACATTGTAATGTATCATTTGATCTGTTATAATGGAGGCGTGGCCTGGTGGGTAGAGACCAGAAGGTCCCAGTCAGTCAACAGCCAGTGTTGTGTCCATCAACATCATTTGTCCTGTCGAAGTGTCTCTCATCTAGACACTGAACCTCCACCTGCTCACTCACTGTAAGTGGATAAGCACGTCACCTAAATGCTGACATTGTATTTGTTGTATTTGTCATGAAAATAAGGACAATGAAATATTCCACAATGAAACAGCAACTAAATGCAAAACCTGACACCTTTCCAGATGTTTTATTTGCAGATGTCTGGACCTCTATCATACCACATTACCTTAACATACAGGTACAGTTTCACATTTCATTCCACCCCAACCCCTCCCCTAAAATGGTATGTACATGTAATGAAAATTACTCATGATAGTAATGAAGTTTTCTTTCATGCTACAATGTCCTCTAATGCATAGTTTGGACCAAAGGGTTTCATGTTTGAGCCCCTTGTGTGAACGAATGGGATAATGTCTTGTCTCCTCTTTCTTTCTCATCCTGTTGACAACTGGACGAATGGCTGCAGGTGCCACAGAGTTGATGGGTTTGAGTGTTAAAAATGGCGAGAGGTTCGCAAGTGATGTGCATCAGTCTACCACTTAATGCACATGATACCCTGATTGAAAAACAGCCCTCCTCTGGGCTAGACTGGCCAACCTGGAGACGATGCAGAATGTGATTAGCAATTATTCCCATTCACTGAGGAAAATTGTCCAAAGTGTTCTCTCCACTTTCCACACTTTGTCCACCTGTGCAGTAAACATACCAGGTATATAGTCCAAATTTTTGAACACTACCCACATTAAATTTCATGCCATTTAAATAGTTCTCATCTTTCTAGCATTTCATATCGTTTTAGATCCATCAAAGCCTACATATTGTAAAGTATGTGTCAACTCTGAACATTTGAACATATACACTGAGTGTCTGTGTAACCTCCTCATGATGAAAACAGCTCTTCCTGAGAAAGATATGTAGTTGGTAACTGAGCTTTTCTGTTTCTCATACAAACAAAATAAGGCAAGTAAAGATTGTCTAATAATGTATTTTGTGTAGTGTCTCAGGGGGGTGGCTCTCGTAGCCTCCGACACTAGAAAGGGCCGTATGTTTACTGTGTCTTGGTCAGACTCTGCCTCTTCATTTCCATCCACATCCTTGGAAGCAGCCGGCCTCGGAGGACGAGAGCTCAATATTGCACAACCCCACAATAGTTCCAGTTGGAGAAGGTTGAAGATACGAGTTTGTGCTCATGTGTTCATTATTGTGCACTTATCCATTGGTGGGAAGCCCTTAATTAACACTGTACCACTGCCATCAGAGCTGATAACTAGTAAAAATGCCAAGTCAGTCCTCTGCTGCTTTGTGCATCCACAGCAGGTTTACAGGGGCAGTAGCTGCTGCTCACACCAACAGAGTGATATAGCGACTACCCCTACCACCCAGTGTGACTGAATGAGGGGCCCCTGTCTGAAGCTCTGTCTCGATTTGATGAGTCTCACAAGTAGTTGTGCAGGGGTGGGGCGCTTCACTGAGTTTTCTCACGGGTCCACTTGATCATGGTCTCTGGCGAGCGGTAGAGGAAGATGAGTTTCGCGTACATGTCCTCCTCCAGGTCCAGCTCTCCCGTCTCTCGGACCAGGAAGATGTCAGTGCACAGCTTAAGGATACGATCAACGTTGGGCAGCTCCTCGAACATGATGGTGTGGGAGATGCCGCTGAAGAACTCGCGCACAAACTTGCCGATGACGAGAACCACCGAGGCGTACAGGCCCATGATCCTAGACAGGGTGGAGAGAAATGGAATTAAACAATGTGCTGACTTTGGACAGTTTCTGAAAACTTTACACATTCCAGGAGTTATTTTGTGATGAAGTGTTATTTACTTTTTTGCTGTACCAACTTTCCCTCAACCTGCGTCATCTACTTCTACTACAATTAGTGATTTCCTATGTTTCCCACAATGTCCTACAACAACCCCCAGAAAACAGGCATTCAGCTGTGTGTTATAAGTGTAGGTTGAGAGAGCAACAGCGATACATAGTAAGAGCTGTGCCCCTTACTCAAAACGTCTTGTGGCTGCATTGCATTCTGGTCTATTGAGGCTACTGTCAGCGGA
Organism: Monocentris japonica; assembly: GCA_900323365.1. Taxonomy (NCBI): domain Eukaryota; kingdom Metazoa; phylum Chordata; class Actinopteri; order Trachichthyiformes; family Monocentridae; genus Monocentris; species Monocentris japonica. Next base: position 62,821 of record OOFE01001914.1, on the reverse strand, counting down.
GAAATTAATGTCTCTGCCTCTTCTACCATGGATTTCTCCCTGTATAATTGTTAAAAATTGGTGCAAAATAGTGAGCCTAGAAAGAAAGCCTTCATCTTTGACTCACCTTTGACGTCAAAACCTGACATTTACCATTCAGGTTTGAGATGGTTGACAAGTTCTCTGTTATTAAACTAAGGAAATGGCAACGTCACGTCATCTACGTTTGGCAAGTTATCCACCAAACAACAAAATGGGCCCAGAAAGGCAAGGTACTTTGCCAATAGCTGTTTTTAACAGTCTTAAAGTGTTTTAGAGTGGATTTGTACTTTAAGGAGCACCTCAATAGTAATTATGCTTGCTAGTTATCTTTGTTAACTCATCAAAATGACGTAATGCTATGAAAGGCAATACCAAAGCAGCAAAAAATACATGATTTGCCTGTTCAAAACTTTGTATCTGAACTTTGTATCTTAATCAGAGCCTCTCAGACTTCCCACAGTCTGTCTGTCTGTTGACCCATCACCCAAGTCACCCGCAGTGTGAATGCAGGGTAACGCCTCGCCCCACGTAACAAAATGTCTTTCCACCCCAGTGTTTTTCAATGTCAGTTGACGTACCCATATCCAGCCAGAAAGCCCAGGCTGGGCGGGCTGACTGGGTCACTGAACACATACAGATCCAGGCACGCATCGTAGGGTTTTTTGACATTCTTCTTTTCTATCCGGCCCGGTTCTGTCTGGTTAACGATCCACCACTCCCGGACCTCCCCCGATATATCGCGGGTTTGGTCCAAGGAAAGGGTTATGTTCATCAACACGTTTACCTCTAAAAATGAAGGATGTGAAGGATAAAAGAATCAATTCAAAACAAAGCTTGGTAATACGTCCATTTTGGAAAAAAGTTTGAGATATTTTCAAAACATAGACGATTCTATTCTTAAAAACAGTTAACTGTTTTGTTAAGTAAAGGTCTAAAGATGCCTCCACCAAGTCACCAAGTCACGCAACAGCTAGCAACGGTTAGACAGTGCATTCCTTACAGTAACAAGGGGGATGTTGGAAAATAAAAGCCTTTAACAAGTGATAAATGCCTCACCTTTATAAAGCTGGTCAACAGGCTTGGCATCCGAGGCACTGGGGGCTCGGAGATAACGCGGGAAAATATCTGTTAGGATCCTGCAGAGGACCAGAGCACAGCAGGCTGTTACTGAGGAAGAACATAACTACATTACTCTGCATTTTTTCTCGTTTTTTGTTAAGTTCTGCCGCAGCAAAGGAAATCAACATGTAGCATACATTTTACAGCGCTCAGACTCATGCTTAGGTGTCTACATTAAATAGTGTCCTCTTTGTTGGCAGTGCAGAACTTTTGTCCCAGTTCGTCTCCATTTGTCACAGTTTCTATTGTCCTGCTTAATCATCGGTATAAATATAGGTCCAATGTAAAAATATCCATCCATTCAAAAATTAGTTCAAGCTAGTTTTTAACTAGCAACTCATCCAATGGCATTTCCTCTGTTACCAAGGTACAGGATAGTGCAGATCTTGGGAAGTTCATATCCCAAAATGGTAGGAAAAAAAAATCTCTAAAGCTTGGTTCTATAGTCAAGAAATGTAAAGAAGTACAGATTCTGTACAGTCCCATGGCAGTCCTGTGGCGAATGGCAAAGAGTTTTGGGAGTTTGGGAGAAAATTTGCAGCTAAAATGCAAAGATTCATAGTTAAAGTTAAGTTTTCATAACATTTGTAGACAATGATGTGTGTTCACAGCTACTGTTATCCATGATGAAGTTATAGAGGAGTTAAGTGTCTCATCCTTGACCAATTGACCTGAATTTACCTCTTGCTGACCACGGCGCAGTGGCAAAAGCACCGTGGGAAAAATGCTAACAAGAGGAAAACCAGACAGTGTACTCACACTCCATCTTTCCTGGACCCATTTAAGAGCTGAATCAGCTGCTGCTTTGTGTTGTCATCTAGATGTGTCACCCTTTTTCCCGTCGCCATTTCAGCCTTGGCACCGAGAGTGATGTTCCTGATTGGATCATGACAAGAGAAAGAAAACAGTGTAATTGAGATTAGGACTTTCTAATACTTACACTCAAACTACAAAAATGTAAGAGGTACTTTGTCATTTTCAACTAGGAATGCTAACAATCCTAGCAAGCCACTATTGGGAAACTGATGAACCTGATAAACCTAAAGTTATCCCACGTTTTTATTTGCTTAGGGTTTACCCATCTTTTCAAGCTGACAGAAATCTGTATGATGTACATTCATAGTATCTGTCATAGTAAGTAGAACCAAACGGATGTAAGTTCTAAGAAGTTCGGGGCATTTGATGGGGGGAAAAGCATAAATTAATGTTTCAGGCATTTTATGACGATGTACCTTTGAATGGACCAGGCCACTGTGATGGGGAACTCGGTCTTGGAGCCCAGCATCTCTATCAGGTTGCGTCTGCTGGGGGGGCTGATGGTCCACAGGGAGTTGGAGCTGCCCTTCAGCTCAGCGATGATCAGGTCCTCTGCCGTGTAACCCCCCAGCCACTGCAGCGCTTCCTAGCCGAGGCAAAAATAGAATAGAATAGAATAGAAGCATTCTTATTGTGTTTATTCTGTGTATTTTGTTTATATCCATTTGTTTTTCCTCATTCACACTGAGGGTCAAAGGGTGAGGGGTCGTTTTTTTGTGTTTTTTTTTATTTTCATTAATTATTTTCTTTTTTTGTGGGTGTTTGTGAAGTCCCTTGACTTAAACTTGACTTGACGTGTCGTTGGGCGTTTGTGTTGAAATTCGATAAGTGATATGCTTCGAATTTTAGCTGTACTAATCCTTTCCTTTTCAGTGTAGTAAAATATACAGTATTCTCTACACATTTACATTACATCACCTCATGCAGCTGGGCTTTCATAAGTTTGTATCCAAAGAATACAACAGGTGACATCTTGTATCCAAAGTAAACAAGATTTCAGTGCACTTACATCGTTACCATAATACTCTTTCAAAAAGTCTTTGAAATCATCTTCAGACACATTCTGCAGCTGTTTTTGCTGAGCGCTCATGGTGAAGATGGGCTGGGGAAAAAAAAAGAATCAGAGTCTTTACTTAAAAAGGCCGAAATACATCTTTTGCACAAATTTCACAATTCACACAAATACTTACTATCAAAATCATACGAAGGCAATGTAAAGAACAGCACCCACAGAAACATCTACAAAATTAGGCATTTCTTTCAGTTTCGGACCTTGAAAAATGCATCCATGTTCTTGTTTCTGCAAACTGAGGTTCCCTAGCTGTCAGAAACATTAAACTCACTCAGACCTCAGCAGCCAGAATACTCATTACTGGCCTTTGTCTCTCTTTAGTGGTTCCCAGTAACACAAATTGACTACAAAGTCCTACAAAGCGACTATAGCAGTGTTGCTATCAACTAAAGCTGCCAAAGCTGTAACAAGAGAACAATTCTTTGGCTTTGAATGTATACTGGACTTGTAGTATGTTTATGTTTAGTCTACTGTCATACAGTACGTCTTGTTTGTGAGGTCATGCTGCATTTTGTCCTCTATCATGTAAAGTCTAATAACGTGGATGGTGAATTAAAGCGATTCTGACTGCCCACCTGAAAGCCGGCCAGGGTGATTGTGAAGGAGACATCCAGCGGTGGGTTGACCACTCCAGCTACAGACTTGACCAGGGACATGAAGAGCAGCGGGAACCACACGATACAGATCAGCAGCACCACAATCATCCCTCCCATCCCATACTTCACCACTTTCTTCTTCTTCTGGCCTCGCGGCTGCGGGTACCTCTGTGGCAGGATGAGGAAAAAGAGCAATTTAGGTATACTGCCAAAAAAGTGAGGTCTGTTACTGTACCTGGATGCAGGGTATTTGGGAACATAGTTGGGGAATATTTTCACACCATAGTGCATTGCCAGCCTTTACTTGTATTGTTCTGATGCATAGAATTCACATTATCGAAGTATAGTTTCAGGAGGACTGGACTTCTTGTTGCTTGATACAGATACATGAAAGTCGCTATGAAAATTTTCTTTCAGCCATCTTTCAGCCAATGCAATTTTATGATGCCATAGGATTGCATTTTTCTTGATCTTGAGAGCTCACTGTTCAAAAATCATTAAACAATTCAAAAATAAACTTGGGGCATTTTAGAAAAAAAGCCTACTTTTGCATAGTAATATAAGTAAATTGCCACAGAATTCAAACAGGACAGGTTTTGGTTCTGAAAGTGAAACTCCCTTAATAATCAAGACCTTCTCAGACTCCCTCCAACATTTGAGGACAAAGATGTGAGCGTAGATGTCCTCCACACAGATCCAGCTGGACAGAGACAGCGAGGTGTCGGTCCAGACCCAGTCCATCACGGCTCTCAGCTCCGTCAGGAACGGCACCAGGCGGAACCTGGGGACAGCAGTCGTTAAAATAGGAGGCTTCAGAAAATGCAGCATGGCATACAGTGTGGCTGCAACTGTAGAAGAGGGGTAGTGAGTATTTACTAGTGCACTGGACCAAGTAAGGAAGTACTGAACAGGAGATGAGTTGCATGAACAGAACTATACTGAAGCCCTCTATCACTATTGACTCTCATATCTGCTGGATTCTCACATACAAATGGAGATGTCCAAAGGCATAGGAGTCATTTATATTAATGCTGACTTCCTTTAATCCTTTAATTAGTATACTGTTTGTATGGATTATTTTATAATAAAATAATTCTATAATAATTCATTCTGATTGGCCAGTGCCCTGACCGATACAGACGGACATGTTTGCCCAGTTGTTACTTGGGAAAGGGAAGGATACAGGGAGTAACTCACCCTTGAAACAGGAAGAGGTTGACGTAATTGTAGCTCTTGGTGAGGAAGTTTCCCAGGACGCGAGTGGGATAACCGCAGCGGATCTGATAGGCCGACAGGCCAAAGTAGATGCACTTGACAAAGTACCACATCTGAGCAACTGTGTTCTCGCTGAAACGCCTAGTGGGAGAGAGGCAAAAAGTGGCAACAGAATGTTGTGGGCATGTTTAATAGGAATGTCAATTATAAACAAAGTAAAGCCTTTAAAGACCCCCTCCGGTCTGCTCTCAAACTATTTGAAAATTCTCAAAGTAATCAGTTTACAAAGCAAAGGAGAAGTAACAACTAAGTTACATCACAACACACTACAAGTTTACATCCCCACCCTCATTCACTGTCTACAGTCAGAGGTACCTAAATATATCTAACCAAAGACATAAAATTGAGTTCCTACTTCTCTGTTACTCCTGGCAGGATGAAGAACATCCAGAAGTGGATGCCGAAGACCAGGACAACCTGGAAGATGACCTTGCCCATTACAGTCTTTCTGAGGTAGAGGGCCCGGTCCACCACCATGGTCCCAAACTGGATCAGCACCATGACCAGGAAGGGTCCTGGCACCTGATCCTCCGACAGAGACGAAGTGATGTCTGCTGCAGAGTGTTTCTAGAGGAGAGGATAATGTAATAAGTAATGTGGTACACATTTGATTTTGTTTCCTGATTCAGATAAAGGGATTCATGAAGAAAGCTGATTTTTATTCCTTCATGATAGTATTTGTTTTCTAATCTAAACTTAAAACCTACACCAAACGCCCAGAATCCAAACACAATGATGATGAAGTCGACGGTGTCAGCGAGGAACATCAGCACGTAGACATCTGTTACGGCGCTGTACTCTGGATGGATCAGGTTATAGAAGAACTGGCGTATGGGCAGGTAGATCTCCATGATGCTACAGAGAGCAATAGTTCAGAAAAACAATTAATAAAAAAACAACTTTGTTATTATGGCATAAGACATGAAAATAGTCTATTAGTCTAATAGTAAGTATTGAATTCAGGATTCCTACACCTTTTTGCTAATCACATTCCATGACTCCAAGACTATTCCATGACTCTTCCATGACTCCAAGACTATTCCATGACTCCAAGACTATTCCATGACTCTTCCATGACTCCAAGACTATTCCATGACTCCAAGACTATTCCATGACATATAGCACAATTTCCATGACCGATATTTGTCAGAGTTTATGTTCCAAATGTCACATTCTTTTATGTTCAATATGTGAATGTCCCAGGTCTTATTTCTGGCTACAACTATGACCTAGGACCGATACTATCAGGACGTTTTGATTTGGGTTTTTATTCCTCAATGGGAAGTGGATCAACAAGCAATCAAGCTGAAACATTAAACATCTCACTGGTTGGAAAAAAAGATTAGCAATACATTTCCATGGCATTTCCAAAACTATATGCACGTATTCCACGTATATTTACGTAGACGTATACTTAAGGAAAAAACGAAACAAATATGGGACATCATACCGCTTGATGGCAAACACCTTTCCTTTGATGAGCTGCTCTCTTAGCTTCTCCATGATCAGCTGTTTGCGGGTCTTCTGCTCGACACTGGCCTTGCTGCCGTCCCTCTGGCTGCTGTTGCGGGAAGTGGTGCTTCCTGTGGAGACCATTTACATTTCTAGTCGTGAATGAACCATGGCGAGGCATGTCACTGACAAAGCCTGAGATCCTCAAGCAGGGACCTTTTGGACATCCAGAGATCTAGGCTGAAGACCAAAAGTGATTGGGTCTTTGCTTTCTAAGCCTTGAGGCTTTTGAACACGCTACCTCATCTTTTAAATCTGGTGATTTGAACCAGTCCTGTCATTCATATCTACAAGGGAATCACCATTAACCATCATAAAAAACAACGCCACCAGGATATAGAGAAAAGCAAAGGGCCTTTACCTCTCTTGGACCTTGCAGAAGACATGGCAGAATGGTGAGAAATGTGCGACCCTCCGCTGGAGCTTTTGCGGCGCTGGTAGGTCTGCTGTTGGGGGTACTGCACCTGAACGTGCACTGAGTCTATAGAGGTCCCAAAGGTCATGGACTTCAAGGTGTGGGTGGAGCCTCTCCTCTCACGGGTCAGCGAAGGGGCGGGTTCCTTCTCCATCTCACTGTCCTCCTTGTCTCTTCCCTCATCCTCGGACTCGGCCCGTTGATGGAGCTCTTTCTTTTCTTTAGGGTCGTCCTCGTCCCATAGACCATGGCACTGCAAATGGAATGGTGTAGTAAAAATGAATTTCACACAAGCAGTGTGTGTGGAATAAAAGCTACCATATTGTATGTCCAGATGAATTGTGAGGTGAATGGGCAGTGCACCCCATAGTGCTTCTTCCTTAATGAGACAGTAGGAAAACTGACAGGAACAAAAAGAAGGAGGGACACTAGAGCTTCCTTCCTGACTACAGTAAATGCAATGCAATGAAATTTCATTTTCTTTGCACGTTTTATTTTTTTCATTTAATTGTTTGATAATGCTTTTTTGTAAATTAATTATTCATTTAAAGGCAGTAATGCGTCCCTGAGGTTCCCCTATAAATGCTGTTTCAGAGGCTTTTTCGCCCTGACAAGAATAAGTTCCTGGGGGAAACAGTGAATATGGTCAAATTTAGAGATATTGAATATCGGCACAAAATATCAACTATCAGCACTTTGAATCCAAAAACATCGGTATCGGTCTTCAAAAACCCATATCTGTCGAACCCAAATAGTCACATCTATACCATCTCTGGGAAGAGCTACCAATATTTTATGGTTATGACCAACTGTGCGGAATACGAGACAGTTGTCTTCTGTGTCTAGGTACCTTCAGGATGGACCTGTGGAAGAAGAGGGCCAGCAACTGCACTAGGTCATAGTGGACATAACCATCCTTCTTCTCCACACCAATGATGTTGGGAGGGTGAAAGGGTTTATTCTTATCTATCTTGTTCTGGTTGAAGGGGAAGAAGCCAAACTGGAAGAAGTACTTGATGACGATGGTGACCTGGAGGGAAAAAACATGGATTATTGAAAGATCAAGCTTTGCAACGTGGCCTAAAAAGGTGTCCTATTGTATAAATATGAATTAGTTATATCTTACTATAAAAAATACAATGTGATGTATGCACTGTATTCTCAGCTACCTTACTCTTTAGATTAATGCATGTACACATGTGTGAGTATGTGCCACACCAAATCTGTGTTAAATAGTAGCTGCAAGCTTTTGTTTTACCCACCCATCAGGAGTACCTGATGGGTGGGTTTACTACATCAGGACAAGCCTGATAGTGTCAGTTGTCAGTCACACAAAAGTATAGTGAATTAACTGTCAAATGCTTTTCTGAACCATAAAGCCATGGAACCATAAAAGGCTTTTGCAAATACTATTTGGCCCCAGTCTGCACCATACATGTAGTGTTCTATTCCAAAATGTGAAACCAAAAAACAATCAAACAATCAATAAATGATCAATAGCACAAATTTTATTTCTTAAAGCAGTGTTTCTCAGGCCTGGTCCTCAAGTACCACAGCCCTGCTGGTTTTCTGTCCTACCAGGTAGCATCACAGGTTAAATCAGTCCCTGATTAGGCTACAGTGAAAACAAGCTGGGCTCTGGGATTCGGGGACCAGGTCCAAGAACCACTGTTTTAAAGGACAGTAGGCAACTAAATTCCTTGGTTGCCAAAATAATACCACTTGCAGACTAGAGACGTTCTATTACAGCAATATTAAATGATGAACTTCAGATTTCTTTCCAAAATGGATGCGTAATGTTTCAGGAATGACCTCTTATCATATCCAACGGTACCTCAGTATAGACGATGGCGGTCATCCAGAAGCGCTTGCTGGGCCGAGGCACAGACAGCATGGCCCAGAGGAAGATGGTGATGGGAAGAACCAGGGTGACACAGGAGGCTGATACCATGTGATTGATGATGATGACCAGGTAGCACACCATCTCTGAGTGGGCCACTAGCATGTTGTACAGGGCGTAGCTGAGCTGGAGGATTAGAGGCTGGCCTTGGTAGAATTTCTCCGACTTCTCCAGCTCATCATCATAAAACATCCTGGGGAGAGGGAGGAGTTGAGGGATTGTCACTGTGTTGAGTCCATGAAATAATCACAGTTTACTAAATTATCGACATGACTCTGCACCGGGGTTATTGTAGCTTGGGATTTTTCATTAGTATAGTAATAGTTATTTTTATACAGTTTTCAATTTTTAGTTCAATTTCAGTTAGTTAGTTTTCAGTATGGGTTGGGTAGTTTTATTAATTGTTTTTTTTTTTTACAAATGTTTAGTTTCAATTTGATTTTTATTTAGTTTCAGTTCCAGTTTTTTAGTGTTCTTGGTAGGGGTGTTATTTTTTAAAAGGTATAATAATACAGGTTTTTGTATATGCATGCAACATGAATGGTGTACTATAAACAAGTACATCATACATTCTTTTAAAAATGTATTTACATTACATCAGTGCATCCTCAACAGCCAGTTGAGACGTTCAACCGCTTGGTTTCATGCTGCACAAATGAAATGCACTAGCAGACTCATCAGCAATCTGTATTTAGACCATTTAACTCAAAATAACCCAAACAGGTGTGTTTTCGACATGACGGCGATGGCATCACACAAGAGGTGCTCATGGAGGCCGAACAAGCCGGTCTACAGGATAGCACCATCTTGGGGCATAGTTAGTGTTCAGTAATCGCCAAAAATTCTCCATTCAACATTCATTTTCACCCTGCACCTAAACAAAAAGATGAAAACTAAAAACATATCATGTATATTTTTTTGGGCATTTTTGCCTTTATCTGACAGTCAGTAGAGAGAGACATGAAGGATCAGGTCAGATACAAACCCAGGACGTCACGGTTATGCGGTATGCACCTTAGACCACTGAGCCACCAGGACGCCCTTCATGTATATTTTTTAAACTAGTTTTACAAGTAGAAATTATTATATCAGTTTATTTAGTTTACTATAATAACCTTTCTCTGCACCACTGCCACTGAGACAGGTTCTTGTACAAAAAAACAATTTCTTATTGTGTTTATTTCTGATTCCCGTGAAGCTCCATGCTGAACCAATCGCTGTTGGTTTTGGACTTACTTGTTGAGCAGCAGTTCACTGGCGGTCAGCTCGGTGGTCATAGAGGGCAGCAGAAGGTCCGACCTGCTATCTGAGTGGCTGTCTGGAGTCATGACCGTCAGCCTCTTTCTATCCACGTCACTCTCATCATCGCTAATTTCTAGACGGTCAAAGCTGACTGCCTTGCTGTAGCTAGGAGGCACATCAGCGTCAGATGTTTTGGAGGCATCTGTATCAGGGGTGTAGAGCAGCCCTGCCTGCCCCTCTGACTGCATGTAGTCCTGCTGTCCTCCCTCGTCCCCGCTGTCAGTGGTAAAGTCCTTCTCCTGGGCATAGGGGCCGGCCTCTGCCTCCTCTACCCTGAGGGAGGGGCCCTCATCTGGGCCAAAGGACTCCCAGGAACCCCCCTGTCTGTCCTGGGCATAGGGGCCGGCCTCTGCCTCCTCTACCCTGAGGGAGGGGCCCTCATCTGGGCCAAAGGACTCCCAGGAACCCCCCTGTCTGTCCTGGTCCTTTGGTTCCTCCTGCCCCTCCTCCCCGGGTTCTCCGTCCGACCAGGGGCCACCCGCGGCCCCCTGACTTTCCTCCGGCTGTTGGGGACCCCAGGGCCCGTGCTGCTTGTCCTCCCCTTGATCCTGCTCGTCCTCCACTTCCTCTATGGTGTCTGTGGTTCCCTGTCTGGAGTAGAGCGTGATGCACTGGGTGGCTTCACTGCAGGGACAAGAAGAGCGGGGTTCAAGTTAATACACTTCCAGTTCAGTATATTCAGATGGTGGATTTTCCTCTAAATTCAAAAACTGCAAATCTTTTGAAATAAAACGATTCTCATACCTAGTCTTCAACTAAAACTCCTGTATCATTATTTATTATTATATTTACGCAAGTGAATTAAAAGTAAATTGACCACAACCCACAACAGAGAGGACACTGAAGGTCATTGATCAGCTCTGTATGAAATTGCAAAGACATTGTACGCATCAATGCCATTGACAGGTGATATGGGAGTGCATATGGGGTGATGTAGAAGCCAGGCACCTGGACACAAGGCTGCTCCCGCTGTCAGCTGAGGAATTGGACACATCCAGGCCGTACATCTTGCGCAGTTTGGGCCGGGCGCGCTCGCTGGTTTTGGGAATACACTCTGGCATTCCATCAAGGTCATCCAGGGTGGATTGGCGAGAAAACAGCATGGTAGCTTCAGTATAGGCACTGATAGATGAAGAGATTGACAGATGGAATGATCAGTGATGAGAGGATGGGATCCATGTTAGGTAACATGGCATGGAAATTGACCATAAATAAGGAAGACATTTACCCTATAATGTCTAGGTCAATTCATAACAAGAGTGAAACTCTCCATGAAAAACATGAAGCTGATATGGCTCCTCAATACGATGGCTACAGGAAACTAGTGAATAGCCTCATTACTATCCATAGTAGACCTGTAAACCATGTATTGCTCAAAATGTAGAGCAATACATGGGGGTTTGATTCCCACTGGGCACACCTCTCTCATGGTACTATGAGGCAGTTTGGATAAAAGTATCCACCAAATGGTATATATTAGTGATACTAAAACTTAGAGGCCTATCAAGGACAGTTGTTATGAGGGGCACACCACCATGTTTGGGGAGTGACAAAAAAAGACGTCTTCACCTCTTCCACAATAACCAAAATGTCTTATTTCTGGTGGCTGTTGGGTTGTTTGACTTTGACTACCAAAGGGGAGAAGAGGCGATAACGCTACAATCTTTCCTTTTGTTGCCTTCGACATGACGCTGTGTCCCACTGATAAACACTCTCCAAAACATTTTGCGACAGGCCTCTATATGATCTCCCATGCTGCCTTGCCGATGACATCTTCCGGCTCAGTGTACCTTGATATGCTGTCTCTGGAGGCCATGGAGTCCTGGCTCTCCATGCGGTAGCCTCCTCGCCTCCTACGGACCCTCTGGGAGCCTGAGACCGACTCATCCTCGCTGAGCTGATCCAGACTGCACTGCCGGGACATGTTGAGCCTCATGGCCTTCTGGTAGTAGACATGGATGTTCTCTCTGGACGGGACGTTGCCCTGGAAGGAGTCCATTTCAGGAGAATCATTTCATTAGTATATGCTGGATATAATAAGTATTATAGTAATATGTGTAATATGTGAAAACTGAAGAAGCAGTTATGGGAATTTATAAAAGATGATAAAGGCTTCATTGATAATAATGATAATAATTGATCATTTCTTGATAGGAGAATATTTTTACAGCAAAGCATTTCCTGTGTTCAGATTGTGAAAAGTAACCACTTCTTGAACTGGTTGAAATGAAAGTGAACTGACCTCAACCGTGCTCTCCAAATGAGGCTACAGGTTTTTCAACCCTTGTTTCACTTGTCCAGTGTCAGTGGAAACGTGCACGGTACCTTTTTGACCTCTCGGGTCAGCATGCAGCGCTCTATGCGCAGAACAGTGGAGATGTCGATGTGCTCCCTGCACATGTCGTTCATCCACTTGGTGAAGCTGTCCACCGTGGTCTGGAACAGCACCCAGGTAAACTTGATGATGTTGAACACCCGCTTGATGATGTTGTCTGGAGGCCATGTAAAACGAAAGTGTGTGGATTCTTTGTTTGTAGTATTGATTTTCCTATTCCAATTTCAAAACACAATCACATTAATGGAAGAATATTTAAAGCTGCACTAGGCAACTTGGCACACTGGCGGGTCCAAATGGCAGCAAGAGGTAAAATGTGAACTTCAAGACCCAGAAGTCATGGAATGTGATGTCAGTAAACTACACACAGCATGTTACCTACCCGGACGGTCTGTGATGCTTTATACCAAAGGATATTAAATGGCAGGGCAAAAGATCTAACGTTGGTACTCGCTCGCTGCTGTTTAGGAGACAGTTTGTATTTCGCTCTGAAGTTTTGATTCGTCACTTCCTGTGGGTGGAGAAGTGTCCATACCTGACACCAGAATTTCGTTTGGGCAAATAGGTGAATCTACGGGGTTTCGATTAGAAGGGGTGGGACACTCTTCTCTGTTGCAGCCCCACTTTGTGATTTAGGCTGATAAAACAGGTATATTTTTCCATAAAAATCTTAGTAGTGTCCTAGTGCAGCTTTATTATTATTTAATATTAAAACTCTTAAACCCTTGAGCTATTACGACCCCTCACCCACCCTTCCACAACTCCTTGCCTGCAGCCAAAGAAAAAAAAAGACATGGGTAGATCTATATGGAATGCAGTTCCTTCAACCTCACAGTGTTCCTGATTCAATGTTCCTATAGTCCAGTGTCTAGAGCGTGTTTAGAGTGAGAAAAAAAAGCTCTACAGCACAGGAAGTTTTTTGTGTCTTAAAAAGATCTCTTGACGTGAAACCAACCTGGACCTGCAGATTTCTTGTTCTCCTCTCCTCCCTCTTGGCCATCTGACAGCTCCCCCACCTCTATGGCCACATGAGCTATAGAGGTACAATAATAAACATCTGACTGTAATTGAGAGAATGTCAAATTCATTCTTAGTCCCAACTACCAGTACAGTATTTTTTATGAGTGTATTTTTGGCTCAAGAAGTCGCTTACCATGTTTCTTGCTTTTCCTGTGCTTAACTCCCTTTGTGTACTTTTTCCAAAATTTGCGTTTCTCTTTGTTTCGTTCCTTCAGGGCAGTTTTGGGGTTTGTGATCCAGGCATGGTAAAGAAACTGGAGAACAGAGGGTAGCGGTTCACCACTTTTATCATCGGAAGGACGTAAAGCAGAAGAGTCAGCGAGGCAAATCGGACACGAGCAACAGCAAGCCAACGAAACAATTACACAACCTTGCAAACTCATAGACAAACAGCAGAGACAAGGCTCAAAGAACAAATGATGATTATGATTCTGCTCTGTTGACCATTATAATTGACAATTCCTCCGATTAAATTGCCTTTTATTCCTCTCTCTAGAACAACGGAGCAGCAAACCACACGAAAAAGGCCAAAACAGACAGAAAATATTTACACATTTCAGTGCAAATTCAGAATACGGCTCCAGGACATGCAAACTATTTCATGGTAATCGGTCAGACAACAACATGCAAAAAGAGCCACAGTCACCGCATTTCCATTCCACATCAAATTGGACATTTATGTCACATTGGTGTTCTCTAGGTAGATGGCACTAAAACCACCAGGGCTAGTGTTTTGATTTCCACTCGATGACAGCCATAGTAAAGATGTGCCTAGTCATAGTACTGCAAGGCACTTTGGATCAACTGCCTACCACATGCAATATGCTATGATCTCTATGTGCCAAAAGAGGACTAGGGGACATGAGATGGAAAGGCAGTTGCTGTTGAATTAGCCGTTACTGAGCTGGCAAACGTCCACACGGAAAGCAAGCTGTGTTACATCTAGTGGTTAAATACCTTGCCTGCCTTGACTACATACTGCAGCACAGTTTTAGGCAGTTTAATGATAGATTTGGGCAAAGCCAAAACAGCAGAGGCAAACTTTCCAATAGCCCGCTACAGAGAGGGGACAACGTGGGAGAGGATTAGTAGAAACACATTTCCAATGTTATGAACATAAAAGGTGAATTGTTAGCAGACAGTGAACAAAGCCCAGGATACAGGTGAATATTGGTTATTTCATACTCATCAATGATACAGAAAAGCAGAAACATGTAATTCTGAAAATGAATCACTGTGAAAAAGACAGAATTAGAGACTCCTTTCATCCTGGAACTGAGAGAAGTGCGAAGCGGCCCTGGAAGTCACCTGAAATGCCGACTTCTTTGGTGGCTCCTCGTCTTTTTTCTCCTCCTCCTCCTCCTCTTCCTCACTGTCAGTTTCAAACAAGTAATAGTCTCCACTTCTAACCACTGAGGAGCAGAGGGTGAAGTATAGTTACATTCGGGGAAACAGAGGGTCAAGTTAGTCATCGTTTTCACATTAATATTGCTTTGTTAAAAAACAAGGCTCAATCAAGGGTCCCTACCTGTAAGGAGGCAGGGAATGTGTTGAAAAGCCATTCACTTATCACTAAACCTTATTTTTTTTAGTCAGTACATTGTAAACATTTTTTTTAATCTATGACAAGAAACATATTTTGTGTAATAATTCACATTATAGATGCACTGTTAAAAACATCACACCCATGAGAGGATGAAACAGAAAATGTTAGAAATGAAAACACACAATGTATCAAAAAAATGTTAGCGTGACTGATATAATCCTAATTATGAGGAGAGATACTTTCAACAGAAAGCACAATGAAGAATCTTTATTAAAACTGTGCAAACAGACAGTAGCTTTTATGCTAGTTGCCTTCAAGCTAAATGACAGAGCAAGTAATTCCAGTGTTAGGAGAAGCAATGAGATAGACAAGGCTGACTTATGTCCTTGAACAGAAGAGCTACAATGGAGGGACGAGGGAGGATGCTGGGAAATATGGAGATGGGGTATCAAATGACAAAGAGATAAAATGAGAAATTATTTGAAAAATGTCATGTGCAGTAAGATCAAGACATGAGTTAAATCCAAACAGGTAACCGTCATGCTGACTCAGATAAACACTGCTAATTTTGTATACCATGAAGACGTTGTAAAGATCTTCATTTTATTTAGTTCAAATTTGACCACAGGTTCAATCGGTTTACTGTGTTTTTGTTTAGGCAATACCTGTTGGGTGATCATGTCTACGAGCAAAGAATGAATGAATCCTTCACCCTTTATTCCAGCACTGAGCAAAAGGGGAGGTGACTTCATGTCTTTGCGTTAAAATCTTTCACAACGGAGTGATTCTCTACTGTGGGCTCTTTAGGAAAGACCAATGGTGGACAAGCATTCGAATACAAACCTCCAGGCATTAGTCATTTTCCTTTTATTCATGGCAACAACATGTCTATTTGAGGTAACCCCAGTTTGTACCAATATTGACGCAATTTTAGAGACCTTTTTCAAACTTAAGTGCCTCTCCTTCCATGGGAAACAATTAAGCAAGAGCTGCGTAAGAGCTAGTAACGAGGGCCCTCAAATAGAGACAGAAAAGGACTAAGTTCTGGATTGAGCAGGGTGTTGGTTCCTTCAGAGCCCAGGGGCAGTATGGGAATCCTCACAGTTCTGGTCAAGGACACAAGGGCCAATCAGAGTGGAGGAAGGAGAGGAGGGGGGGTCAACCTACTGGAAGCATGGTCAACCCACGGCCTCCACCACTGCTTTTTTTTGGTCTTGGCTTTCGTTCGCTCTGCTCCTAAAATTTCACAAATAGATCAATAAAACATTTCATAAACAGATCAATGCTTCTGTGCACTTCAAGGCAAAATATTTCCTTTTTGAAGAAGTTGCTCTTTTAGCAAAATAATGAAAAGTCATCATTACACAACATCACTGTATTATTAGGCTTACTGGGCGTTTATTGCAGCTCCTAGGATGAAATGTATTCTCACCCACCTTCCATGAGCTCTACCAACAGACATTTTGACTCTTAACTTAAAGCAACTTTTTAACGTCAACTGCACAGTCTCGCACACTGCGAGAGAGGCACTGGCAGCCTTCGTCATACCATCATCATCCTCCTCCTCGGGCTGGATGAGGTTCTGTCCATCCCCCGACTCCTGGGCCATGCTCATCATCTTCTCCTTGCCCCTCTTAAACTTCTGCTGCCTCAACTTAATGCGCTCCATCCTGATTAGATCAGAGAAGATGGTGGAGAGACACGACGTATCGGCACAGGAGCCTCGATCACTGACTGCCCAACAGACTGACCATAAACATCGCACGGCTTCATATGGAAGTTAGGGTACGTTATGTAACAGCGGAGTGCTCATTAGAGCGGGTAAGTGGGTGTACCATCAGGACCCGTGAGCAACTCCTGAGGTAACTGTAAGTGGCGGAAATACATTAACATTATGTAGCACCACGGCTTCCAGGAAAGGGTATAGCGTGAGCCAGGAGTTGGTTTTCATCTGGAATAGGTGGTCGTGATGGGGAGTCAACAAACTAGACCTAATCAGACCTAATTGTTTACTCGAACGTTACTCAAAACCCTGACATGGCTTTATCCCTGTACGTCTACGATGTTTCAGTGGAATCTGAGTGAAATAACAGCCACTACAACCAGACAATAGCCAGCAAATGAACATGTAAAATATAAAAATCACAGACTACAAAAATTGGAACAAATGCAGTGACTCTAAAACTGCACATTTTTTGGAGAAACATGAATTCAAAAGTATGAATTTGGAATGTGGTTTGTTTCTCTGATTCATTAAAATCCTGGTGCCTTTTGGTTCTAAGCGGTTATTACTGACATAACCAAATCTCATACAGTGTCACTGGCCAACAACAATAATCTGAAGTTAAAAGGCTGAATTGAAACCCTAATTTTGTCCTGGAATTAGCGCTTTACTGAGTGTGCTTAATCGAACCCAGAGCAAACTAAATCCAGGACTATTTTAAGATGTGCATGTCTATGGAAGTCAGTCTTAAAGGGATATTTTATTCTAGGGCGATGCTTAACCCAAGAAACCGTCCCCAGGTGTTTTACACAAAAGCCACAACTTTACACAAATTGCAGTAGGATTAATATTTGGAGTCTCACTGTCTCTTCAGCTGCTCCATGGATTTGTGTTCCTCATCCAGTCTGGCTTTCACCGCCTTCACTATGGTGGCCTGGAATAGCTCCGCCCCTCTGGAACACACACACTCCCATCAGCAACCAATCAAATGCTCGTCAATAGATCCGAGCCCCAAAGTACTTGTGAATACCAAACGGTTGGACTCAGCCACAAAGGGAAGATACAATGAGTGCCAGAAAGTTTAGACCATTTGAAAATCTATTTAGTATACTGTGATATACTATAATATATAATATAGGTTGTCTATGATTGACAACTTATATTTACTTAATACATTATCTGAATAGTCAATAGTAAAACAAATGTTAAAAAATATCTGCACATAGTTTTTGACCCAGACTTGGTCATCAGTCTGCTATAGCAGTGACAAGGAGCAAATGGGTTGAGAACCAAAGAATATAAAAGCACTGGAAAACATGAAATGACAAATTCAATGATATTGTGTGAAGAAATACAATGATCTACAATCTTACATCAACATCATGGAATTCACTGCATGATATCATTACATGATATCAACAGTTCATGATGTTTTCCGTAGCACCATTGTATTCCTTAGCCATCAAAACATAGGACATATTTTTTCAATCCTATAATGTCAGTTCAGCAGATATGGCAGAAAAGCCAGTTGCTGGCAATGGCGGAAATAAAAATGGCCACGGCGGCCAGTTGGAACCATTTTTGCAATAGCTCTTCTGACAATTTTGGTGGTTTTAGACATATCTGAATGGTTTGACCTGAATGATTTGATTCGCCTGGATGAATTCTTGGTTTTGAGTTGATGCTTGATTATGAAAGTGAAGATTTCTACACAGAGGAACCTTTTAGAGCACTTCAATGGTGTATTACATATTACACACAGTGTAAATGGGGACTTTGGGTCTATGGGACTAGTTATTTTTCACATAGCCCTCACAGCAAATTTTCCAGTGTTAATGACTGATTTTTCAGTGACAATTATTTTGAGTTCACAAATGTTGATTGGAGAGTTGTTTGTCCACTCATAGAGCTGATGTGGCTCTGGAGCGGGTCTTCAAAACTATCTAAAAGTGTTAAATTAACTCTGGGTGGGGCTTATATAAAGCTAGCATAGTGTTGATTTGTAGACTGTCAGAGTTAAATTAACACTGATGATTTTGCTGTGCTTGTAGAGGAGCAGCACCACTGAAACAGGTCCTGGTCCAGTTTCATGCTCTAGGTATCAAACCTGTGACCTTTTTGTTGGACAGGCCAACAAATCTCCAGGCCAACCAAGTGATCCCTCTCTGGGAAGGTGAGTTTCCAGCTCAGCGGTGTACCTGGATGCTAGGATCTGTGAGGCGCGGATATCAGCCACCACATGGAGGAAGTAGTAGCTCATGAAGACTCGTCTCTGGAGCAGCAGGAAGGCGAAGCAGATACTGTCCCAGATGATGCCTGCCTCATCGCTGGGCAGTGCACAGCGCTGATCAGCCTCTAGAATAGATACACACCATAATATCAATGTAATCTGAATCATTCAATAAGATGAGAAAACTAATGTGAATACCTCAATATACTGTGAATTATGTGAATTATGATCAATAATCTGCAATCCAATCTGATAATACTCAATCATCCTTCTAATATTGAGAGGGACTGCGGGTCAGTCTCACCCCAGATCTACGCCTATGGAAATAAATAATGTTGTAAGCAGCAAATAAGTTTCAGCTGTAATCAAAAGCTACAGGAGGAAGTAAAACGGCAAGTTATCTTACGTAGGAAACTCTGGTCGGTGATGACATTGTACTCCTTGATGGTGCAGGCCAGACTAAACAACTGGATTAACCAGCAATGGTTCACGAGCAGAGAGTTGATGTAGCCACAAGCAAGGATCTGGGAACACAACAAACAATAATTCACACAGCACCGTTTTTATATGAATTTATGAAAATAAAATCTACGAACTACTGACAAAATATCAAATGCTACATAAAAAATATGTTTTCAGGACAATATCAATTCTTGTTATGGAATACTCACAGACAAAATGTTCTTCATAGTGATTACAAAGATGTTGTAGGCGATCAGGAAGTCCCAGTAGTGGAGGATCTTTTTGATTGGCTTAAGCAACAGGTCGCCCCCAAAAAGCAGGAAGTAGAAGCAGGCCACCAGGTAACCCATGCAGAAGACGCTGATGCGTGTGGTTCCCGTGATGAAGATGATGGTGAGGACAAACCAGAACAGGTAGCTGAACATAATGACCTTCAGCATGTCGAGGTAGGACCTAGAGGGAAGGTGACATGTGCTAGGAGGTCAAAGCCCCTCAATGTTGGAAAATGGTAAATATACACATTAACTGGCCAGTGTATACATTTCATATTTTTCCTCGGCAACATATGCAACATAAAATGAATCCTAGGGGTTTTAAAGCTGCAGTACTTGGTGTTGATGGTTCCAAATGGCATCAACAGGGTAACTGTTCGACTTAAATGCCCAGAAACCAGCAGGTCTGTGATCACTTTATACCCAAGGAAACCAAAGGGACGAGAGAGGCAACACATCTAACATTGGTGAGTCCAGCTTTGTTTTTGGAGACAGTTTGTATTTTGTTCTTACGTTTTCAAATTCATCACTTCCTGTGGGAGGAGAAGAGTACACACCTGACACCAGGACTTCATTTGGGCAACAAAGGGTGAATCTATGGGGCCTGAATTAGTGGGGATGGGATGCTCTTCTCTGTTGCAGCCCTACTTTGTCGTTTAGGCTGATAGGACGGGTGTATTTTTAAATAAAAAATCTTGTCTAGTGTAGCTTTAATGTTTAATGTTTAATGCATTGCAGAGATAGGAAAGATGGGAGAATGTGGGGGTGAGACATGACAAAGGACGTGAGTTTTGGTTTCAGACCCATAACGTCACAAGCACACATGTACCCAAGCCAGCTGAACCCCCCCTAGGATGCCCCAACCCCTGGGCCTCTGACCACCTGAGGGCCAGCATCCCCTCTCACGCCCTTGGGTTACTAAGAAAAGTACGTGCTGACCACATGGTGAAAGTCAAAACAACTTTACAGTTCATACTGTTGCTTCGTAGGCACAATCCGTCCATCAATCACACTTAGTGTATCACTTAGCGCCTGGGCACCGGTAAGAGTCTGATCAATGCATGGGAACAAGGGCTGAAACCCAACCCCTGTCATTCAGCCCAGGTACACTACTATATGTTCTGTGTATGACGCTAAAAGCATGTGTATGGATCTTACTTCATCATATAGGAGCATCACTAGCACTTGCGCCCATTAATATGATAGGCACAGTGAAAACATAGGAAGCAACATGCATTAATTTGATGGACCAAGGGAAAACATAGGACCACAACAACAGCAACACTGTTAAGGAAGGAGCTCTGATGAAGTGGGTTTGGATAGGACGCTGTGTTGATGGGCCGAAATAGCTGAGTGAGTGTCCTTCTTCATCAGGGGGAGAAAATACCTTTTCCATACTTAAAAGCTATTTATTGAGTTAGAGTACAGGGCAAAAGCGTCTGAGTCGTGGAGTGACGGACAGAGTGTTTTTGTGGATTATGGATTTCTTCCCCGGCCCGTATCCGTAATTCGATCCTGGAGGGAAACGATGGAATAAGTGCAGAGCTGCCGCGGCATGGACAGACAGGGTGTGCAGCTCTCTTTCTCTCTACTAGGGCTTGTTGATGGACACAGAGTGCGTTAATAAAAGACTTGTCCACTTTGCGCATCAAAACAGTGGAATGTGAAGAGCACATAATCAATGGCTGTGGACAAGTCAGGATGCTCTCGCTCTCTCGCTCTAACCCAACCTCTGTCCATTTCCCTCTCTCTCTCGAAAACCTCTCTACGCTCTCTTTGTGTGCAAGGATGGTATCTAGCTCTAGGTTCATATGTCAAAATGATCCTAGCCAAACTTCTGAATCATACATAAGGTGGGTGTTCACCAGCTATGAAAACTAACATGAGCTACTGTCGTCTGTTTTTTTAACCTTTATTTATCGAGGGAAGGTTATTCCCTCTGTCTGCACCGCCCTGCTAAAGATTTCTACACTTACACCGGGAGCAGCCAAGTACAACAACAGCCTTCTCCTGTAGGCCACTGAGCAGCTCCACTGGGGTTTAAGTGCCTTGCTCAAGGACACCTCAGTGGTAGTTGCTGAGAGTGGGAAAAACGTTACCCATTCACTTCCCCCACCCAGATTTACCCAGGCAGTGTAGGGATTTTGGCTGCCACTACCCTCGCAGAGTCTGCGGCTACGTTCACACCACAGGCCTTGGTGCTCAATTCCAAGTTGCTCATGAGATACCTGATTTTTTTTGGATGACTGTTCATATCTATTCTAGGATGCAACCCATATCTGATACCAATATGAACTAACAGCGATGTCAGAAAAACACACATACACACAGTAACGATAACGAAAGACGTCACATCTGTTTTGGTACCTATGCGTTTCCTACTTGTTTCAAACACATTTCGGTTACGGTATGTGCCTCAGAATTCAGATGTTTCCTCAAATACCAATCAAATCAGCTTTTCCACTTTCTTTCCTTTCTTGTTGTCCTCCGTGCTAACGGTGGTTCCATCAAGTTGCTGTGGTGCCAAAATTAGGACAATTGGCTCAGGTGAATGATAATATCAGTGTATCAATGTAATATCACATAAAAAATATCAGATCTGTATCACATGAGAGAATAAAAATGAAGAAGAATGCTTTCAGCTGCAGTGTGAAGGTAGCCTAATGCTAGTGTAGGCTCCTCCTACCTGCAGTGGATGAAGTCGGGGACGGGGTTGTGGATGCTGAAAGAGGCTGCGTCCAGATCTCGACAGATCTCAACATTGTCTCCAGCCATGAGGCGGACTGCCGCCTTGTTCTCATCATCAAAGACCTGCCTCTGGAGAGACGCACACAGCAGTAGCATGAAGTCATCTAGGAGGAGAGAGGAGAGGAGAGGACTTTAAACTCCATCTACTGACAACAAAGATTTATTAGTAATAATAAACTACCACTGAGATGTGTTAAGTGTTTGTTGTTGTTGTTAGAAGAAAAGTAAAAGAGTTCAAACTCAAACTGATACATACAGATGAGGAACACCGGATTGGGCTTGGTGTGGAAATCTGGAACATAGAGCCACTTGACCACATTAGAGTCTGTAGTAGAGCTGGGAAACCTCCAGGGATAGTCTGAAATAAATACAGGCACCGTTATCAGAATTACAAAAAAACATACTGTGTGTCAAGTCAAGTTTATTTATAGAGCGCTTTTAACCAGCAGGCTTAGTGCTTCACAGAAAACAAGGGACACAACAACCGATATAACAAGGACTTTTGGGTGTACACCAGTGGGTGGAGAGGGTATAGTTTGGCAATAGAGAGTTGCAAAATACTTTTATATATATGAAAATGTCACAGATTATTACTTTAGGTAGGTTTAAGACTGCTGCATAAAGGTCTTGAGTCTGGACTTAAATACTGAGACACCGACTAATTCCTCGACTGAGGCATGAAGCTCGATCCAGAGGGATGAGGCGCTTGGTGCTTTTCTCCTCTAAACTTTCTGACACTCATTGTACTGTTCTATGTGGCAAGGCCCACCCATCTGGAACCTGTGTTAGCTACAACAAACTATCAACCATACCTTTACAGGCTGCAGGTGGGATCCCAATGCAGATAAAGTACTGGAAAGTCAGCATGCATGCCAGGAAGCAGCAGTACTTGGGCCAGATCTCAGCGATGGCTTTCCTCCTCCGCCTGTACATGACTGCTATCAGGGCAAACGCATGAAGCATGGCGTAGAAGTCCATACGCTGCCCGATGACATTGACCACCATCAGGAGGCATGTCTGGGGTGGAAGAACAGAAACAAGGGAGAGAAACTGTGAGGGAGGCATTACTCATTTCAGTTTCTACACATACAATGATGTGACTGAGTGTGGATCACGCACATGAAGAAGTGGTGCTTCCCTTGCCTTCTCCTTTTTCCTTTGAACCTACCTCCAGCCCAAACTTGTAAAAGAAGTAGTTGATGAAGTACTTGATGAAGTTGACAATGCCATTGTCCAGATGCTGCCGTGTAATGTCATGGAAGATAATCCTGGCAGCAGGAGGCGACAGTTTGTTCCTCAGTCTGAAGTATTCCTGATGGCGGTAGATGGTCACCTCAAATGCTAGGATAGCCAGCATCAACAGGTTTTTCTGCAGAGGTGGTGGTGAGGTGGAGCATTTTCACAGATTAAAAGTAAAATTACAGTGAGAGAGATTATTGTTTTTTGAGGGATGAAATGATGTAAAACTTCAAATAATGGCCGTGACCTTTATTTACCACAACAAAAAAGCACCAGGCTTTTATTAGAGACCAGCTATTATTACTTTTGGCAAGTCCACACGGTATTCCTTAAAGTGATAAAATGTACTGATTTTCTGTAAAAATGATGCTGTTAAAAGCCTCTCTTGACTTTTGCTTAGAAGAACTTACAACTTGAATTTCAAGTCAAATTTTCTTCAAGGTGCTATGCTTTTCTAGATTTGCTCACAGATGCCGATGGTGCTCTAGCAAATGTTGGCTATTGTTTGATATTATTTTTCATTTTTTGCCAGTACCTGTATCTATGGTAACAACAGTATGCATGCAGACACAGCAAAATAATTAAATTTGCTTTGGTTGAATATAATGAAAGTTCTTTTTCCAACAAGCCGCTTGATTCAGAGGCCAGATCACCAAAATATTGGAAGTTTCGGAAGTTTTGGAAGCCTCTTGTGATTTGGAAATTATATTAGTCAATGTTGCTATTTATTGATAATTTGATTACAGATTTTGCACTATCATGTGTGTGCGCCTCTGTGTGTTCCTCTCCTTACTCTGAGGTACTCCAGCAGGGGGTCGAACTTCTTGAGCCCCACCCAGTTGGCTGGATCCACAGGCTCCTTATACAGCAGAGACTCCTTCATCTCCTTCCACTGTTTATCTGTGTAGTTCATTGGCTGGGAATAGAAAGGAAACCTGCTTACTGGCTCAGACAATCTGCCTAAATGCTTACTTTCTCAAAAATATAGATATATATGCTTAGTATATCAAATATATCAAGCATAAAATACAAATTCTAAAAACTATGTGGCTGGTTTGTTTGGTGAGCAACATGTATTATGTGATGAATGTCTTAAGACAGGTCTAAATAGAAGATAAGTAAAATAAATACACTAATTACAGTATGTAGTGTATACAAGTTGGGTTGAGAAGTATTTACTGGTTGTATTCACCATAGAACAGTTCTTGGAATAGGACGGTGGGTCTATAGACTTCAGCTGATACAACATTTTACAGATGATGATGACACATGTCCAGACAGTGCAAACACTGGAGGCCAGGGCCCGGAACTGGCTGTAGGGCAGAGCGAAGGCCCAGGAAGCCAGGAACACATAGTTTAACAAAGACACCTACATGGGATACAACACAGACGAGAAAGACAAAAAAACGGACCTGATAAATACTTTTTTCACTGTCATTTTCTCCTCTCATTCATTTGTATTGTCCGAACGCAACCCTTTGGAGGAAATCTTGACCACATACTGTGTGGCAAGACATGAGATCTGATGGCTTCCTCCTTGAGTGTATACAAAAGAGATAGTTGTGAAAAGTAGGTGCACAAAAGTTTTGATTTCATTGTTAAAATGCACTTTGAACGTCTTAGAAATGTAAAGTCCACCATTCACCCTTGTGCACAAGCACCGTTCTCCGCATCCATGTGAATCATGTCAACCCCGCCTCTAGCACATGCAGACCAAATTGCAAAATAAGAGTGGTATGTGGAGCAAACATGCAGATCCTGATATATGAGGTAAACATGCTGTATCTTACAAGGGTATTTATTGGGTTCGCGTATCACTCTTATTAGGTGCAAGGGCTGAGCACCTCTATAAGAGCCTGGCTCTGTGTGTGTTCATTTGTCTGTTTGTGTGTTAGGCTTTCTGCAATGCACAGTACTTAGAGCTCTGGAGACCTAAAGAGTGCATACGGTAATTCCCCTAAGAGCTCTGCATGAGGGAAGAACACTGTGCACTCGTACACCAGGCAGTACAGTAGAAGTCACACAAGCATGAACAGCTCTAGGTTGGTGTGTGGTGTGTTCACATACCAGGAAGTAGCTTGGCGATTTTGTAGTGGCGAACACATGAATTCAATATCTTGTTCAGCGATTTTTAAAGTCAACGTAGTTTCACTCACTCCAATCATGCAGACTCCTCCACCCCAATCCCTCCACATGTGCACTTAGTAAGCACTAGCGGAGAACGTCAGTCACGCAGTAGGTTGAACGGTGGGCTCGGACATGGATTTTTCAATTTCTGAGATGTTCAAAGTGGATTTTAGCAGCAAATCCAACTTTTCAGTGTCTATTTTTCACATATATGTGTTTTGTATGTATTCAAGGTGGAAGCCGTTCACATCAGATCCCATCTTCTTCGCCACTTCTTGCCGCATGGTATGCAGTCAAGATTTCTTCCAAAGTTTTCAATGGGTCATGTTTGGACTCAGGTCTCAAGCTATTGCACCTCTTCGACAGAGACCAGGATGATGTAGCAGCACACAATCTTGATGATGTGGATCTCCAGCAGCCACCAGATGAAGAGCTGCAGCTTGTGGAAATACTCCAGGAACTTGAGGAAGAGCACAGTCAGACGGTCCACCACCAGGTGCCATTTATTTTTCAGATCTGAGGAAGAAACACCGAAACTCCATACGTTTAAATGCAACACAGCAACAGACCAAATCTGTCATTACAGTATGATGTGCTCTGTTGAGACACTGTTGTCCTATTACTGGCTTTTTGTTTACGTTTTCATTCTTTGGCTAGAAGACCCTATTCACTCAAACTGACCATCCGTTGACCGAGATGCAAGGACAGACAACATTTGATTTCTTTTGAGGCTGTAAGAGGTTTGTTGACTCTTCAAGAATCTGTGTAAATACGCCAAACATTTGTATGGACGACTAAATTCTGAATTGTTGCTTTAATTGCCAGAACATGTAGCCTATATAAGTAGTTTTACATTCTCACAAAGTATATAAACCCCAGTCAAAGCTTGGCAGTGTATTTTTATACAAAGGCTATATTATCTATAGGTTAACAGTGGCCTCATTGCTTGGATAAGGAGCTCTGAGAGATCACACTGGGAGGTGGTGTATGGTTGTTTTATCATGTATTTTATTTTCGATGTATACAAACAACATTTTAATTTATGACCAGCGTCTGTGTAAAGACGCTCGTGGTGCAGCTTAAGTTGGCCTTTGTAGGAAGATGTAATGGGTCAAAATGGGCACTTGAACTACGTAAGGTATCAGAACTGCAAACTAGAGACAAATGCTGCAAAAGCCAAAAATCAGCAATACACAGGATTTTACAACACACTTTTTTTTAATGAATGGGCTGGCTGGTGAAACTGGAGACAGTAGATACTTGGGCACATTCCTGGCCAACAGACTTTGGCCTTTAAGTAATGTATGAAGCATGTCTTCAGACTGGAGAGCTTTGGGCTGAGTGAGAAAAAAAATTGAAAAGGTCTCTACACCCATGATTTGAAAGTGTACTTTCTCTCCACTTAACAGCTCACTATGTCAATTTAGCTGTAAACACAGGGGTAACCTAGGGAGGGGAGTAAACATGGCCAACCAAGGAGTGTTACGACTTAGCTGGGAGACTGAAATACTTGAGACTTGTGAGTCTGACATGGGAGACTGGGAGTGACTAAATGCAACTGCAATCAGCCTACTACCCTCTAGATCAGGGGTGGGCAACCATGTGCCACAGAGGGCCGAGAGTCTGCAGGTTTTCATTCCAACTAAAAGTCTACACCAGGGTCCGCACATGAGTTCTTGTGCGTTCTTGTGTCCTCCATGACACCAAGGGAGCCTCAATATCCATTGCGAAAATGACGCATCACGTCCAAACACTGCTATAATCTATAGTACAGAGCCGTTTGAAAGAGACAGTGAAGGGAAGTCATAGCAACAACAATAGCGATAAGAAACAAAGAGAATAGAGAAGCTGCGTCAAACACGGCATGTTCAGAAACACAGTGAACATCTGCTTTGCTTTTATGTGTGCAGGCGGGAACTTGACCAACTGAGGGGAAGGAGGGCAGGACTAGCAAGTTGCATTTTGTAGCTTTAAATCCCCCACTACTAACCCTACAAACCCTAACCCATAGCATTAACATCACTGTACTGGAGAACCTTGACGACCTGCTGTGTTGCTGCTCCACGGTACCTGAGCTCTGTTCGGTGCTGGGCTCCGGCTCAGTCCCCACACTGTGGCGGCTCTCCTCTGTGCTGGACTGCCGCGCGTCAGAGAAGCTCCTGGGCTTCATCCCGTCTGTATCATCCATCACCACCACCAGGGCTTGCTCCTTCTCCTTCTCCCCCTGGCTCTCCTTCTCCTCCTCCTCCCTGGGCAGCGCTCCGTCCACCGAGCAGGAGCTGAGCAAGGTGAGGTCTGCCAGGCTGTCGTCCTGGTGCACCAGTCTGACAACATTTGACAAATGAATACACACAAAAACACATGCACACACACACCACATACACACAGACTCACACACACATTTGTATTACTATACTTGTGTGGACCTCCACTGATTGCATTCATTTGCTAACCCCAAACCATTACGGTAATGCTCACCAAAATCTGCTCCAAAATCTGACCAGATCATCTACTCTACTATAGCTGGTACCTGTGGTGTAAGTATGACATTTCTATCATGATATAATGCCCCACATACCATGTACCATGGTGGCGGTACATAATAAACTTAACCTTGACCATCTGATCCTAATTCTAATCTTTACTCATCTTTCTATCCTTGTGAGGACATTTGGTCCCCATAGGTATAGAAATGCAAGAACGCACGCACACACACACACACACACACACACAGTCGGGCTGAGGAGGCTCAGGAGGCTCCAAAGCAAATGTTAGGATGGGAATCGTCAGCCCTCTGTCCACCAACAGAACAGCAGT
Source organism: Monocentris japonica (assembly GCA_900323365.1). Classification (NCBI taxonomy): domain Eukaryota; kingdom Metazoa; phylum Chordata; class Actinopteri; order Trachichthyiformes; family Monocentridae; genus Monocentris; species Monocentris japonica. The sequence continues at coordinate 34,274 of OOFE01001914.1, read as the reverse complement.
GAATATATATGAAGCATTGAGATCAATAAGCAGTGCACATTCCATCTGCATTCTTTAAAAGACTATATGGAACATTTTGCTGTCTGAGGGAGAGGATGAATTCTCCTTGCAGAGGATGAATGGTAATAGGGGAAGGGAGGCATTAACCCTTTAAATTCTTCTCAGGCAATGGAGTGAGGTCAGAGCTCGGGTTTGGCTTGCATGAACCAGCCACATATCAAAGCAAGCATTTCACTATCTAGTGGTCAGACTTACTTGCTCGGTTGAGTAGGAATTTTTTGCTTGATGCTGCTCAGAACAATAAAGTTACACAGAAGCCAAGATGAACAGTGAGAAGAGACACTGACATAGACAGATTGAAACTGACAATCACTTATATAATATCCATGGAGTGAGCTTTTGCTAAAATGCATGAAAACCTATGAAAGGTCTAGTGTAGGTTTAGGGAGGGGAGTTTTCAGGGAGGGGGTTTTCTGGAGTACAATGCAGTAAGGGGGGTACGTATCATTGGAGGGACACTGGAAAGGAATAGTCCTTGCAAATTCAAACATGCTTGAGAAAAAGGATTATCCCTTACAAAGGCGGACTGTTTGTGAAACTATTAAGAGACCAGTAGAGGGAATTTATTCTAAAAGGGTTGGGCTGGGTTAGGTGAGAGGATGAAAGATCCAGAGACCTAATCGAGAACCCAACAGGAGGAGGCTACAGGCAAAACGATAACAAAAAATCAAAACCTGACAAAGAAAAAAAACATTCATGTCAGTATAAGTCACTGTGAGATACTATAACTGAGATTTCAGAAGGTCGTCAAGGTACCATCATTGGCAAACACGAGGTAACAAGGACGGATCAGTATGGGGAATGTACATATGGCAACAGGAAGAGGAAGTTCAGACTCAGAGGTAGACTGGGATGGTGATGGATGCCACAGTAAGCGAGCAGATACCCACCTATTCATGATCACATAGACACGACCATTGACTTTAGCATGGCTGTGAGAGGAGGGAAAAGGGGGGGCGGCAGAGGAGAGATGGCAGCGGGTTACAGAGGGAAGCAGAGCAGAGACGGGGTAAGCAAGCAGCACTAAGGCCACAGGAAAACAATGGAAGATCCACAATAACACAACAATAGTCAGACAGACCACAGACTGCAGAAATGTGAATATTACAACCAAGAGCAGCACAACAAAACACACAATGATAGACGCATGAGACAACGTTGATAAAAAGGAGCGTTTCACAAGGTGTGTAAGTTTGATTATCCAGGAAAACCAGGGGTGCAAAGTGTGTGATGTAAGGGGCTAATCCTGAATGTTGTCGCCTCTTTCTGTCATCAGAGCCAACACAAGCAAAGCAGAAACTTCCATGTTCAAAGATTTTGTTGAGCGTTTAGACAGTTTAAAACTCTACATTTATTCCTTTAGTTTGGTTTGCTTGGACAGGTGAGCACAACGCCATTTGAACTCAGGCAGCACCAAATATCTGCACCAAGCGGACCTCTCGGTCCTCTTTCTTTAGAAGTGACCACATAATCCGAACTCTCAACTACAGGAAACTACCCAAAATGCAATATTTTATGGGATGGATGTTGACATCTGCTTGGAAAGCCTAGCATAACAAAATTAACCGAGGGCAAACCTCAGTTTGGACTAATGCTCATATTCAGATGCTTCTTCATCTGTTCTTAACTGGTATGAACACTAGAGCAGACAAGTCCATTGTGTTAGATAAAGCTACAGGGACTGGAATCAGATTTGTTGTGACTTTGTGTTCCCTTATAATTGGGCAGTGTGAACCTAAATGAACCAAATACAAAAATGCAACAAAGTACATTTTTCCACTGTGGTTTGGACCCAAGAAAACAATGTGTAAGTGTGATCGCACTCTAAGTCTTCGGCTTTTTGTATTATGCTTGATAACATTGGACGTTTTAAAAAGAAAAGTTCAGAAGACTAAACTAAACCAACATTCCCAAACCATCAACCCTTTGAGCCAAACCACCATTTGTATGTCTCACCTGTAGATAGTGCTGTCCTCCTTGGCTGCCACGGCCTGGAGGTCGGTGAGCTGGAGGAAGCGGTCATGGAAGTAGTGGAGGTGGAGGATACACACCAGCAGGAAGGAAGTGGGGATGAAAATCCTGCTGAACAGCTTGGCAACAGTGAAGCGCTCCAGGCCCAGGTCCTTCAAGCTGGATAAACGGAGGGATGGGGAGAAAACAGAAAGCGGTGGGACTTGAGCCACTATGCTTAAAGTATATTTGAGGTGATAAATGTTCAGTACCGTAGTATGAATAATACAGGGTTCACAAACTAAGACAAATGTAAAATTCCCAGAGCTTCCATGAGTACAGCAGAGCATATCCATGACCTGAAATATCCATGAACCTTTCATGTTGGTAGTGGTTTTTGACTGAGAAAAGCCTAAAAGTTAAATGAACATATAGATAGCTAGTGTGATAGCCAAGGTGTAGGAAACGCTGAAAACCCCACTGTTGGGGACTGAACACTTTGGGCTTTGGCTTCAGGGAACTAGTGGCGTTCACCCAGAGGGCCCACAGTTCTGCACTGGTGCCTATGAGCCGATCAAGACCAGATAGTTAGGGTTAAAGATGGTAAGATGCCAGAGGTGTTTTCACTGGTAATTTACAGCTTAGGTGCCCTCAAGGCTGAAAGGTTTCCAATTCACATCCAATGTGAATGGGAGTTTATCACAGACTTCATCAGCAGGCCAGGAATATAAGGAGGATGTTTACACAGTGTTATTGACAGCATCTTCTTCACAACCTGGATGTTGTCATTGTATTCTCTCCTTCAAGATCCTTACAGCTCTTCTTCAATAAATTCCCTAAACATCAGTTGTCATCCGGTCTGCCTCTTGACCAAAACACCAGACCTGGGTACTCCAACATAAAATAGACCATTTGTAAAACTCCCGCACCAGAGAACTTAATTGGCTGTAGGGTGGCCTCGTGGTTAGAGAGACCTTCTTCAGCAAGATGATTAGGGTTCAAGACCCATGTTGGCAACCATCCACACTGCTGTGGATGCAAAGCAAAGCCTATCAACTCAAAGGGTGCTGTTCAGTAGCTGACCCTGACCTCTGACCTCCTTCTGGAGGGGGCAAGCGAAAAGAAAATCACATCATTATTATTATTAGTTTCCCCGTCTGGAGTAGATCTCAAAATTCCATGCAGTTCATGCAGTTTCACACTTTCACACCTGGCAGCTGTCCAGTACAACCACAGTCTTCTACTGTGAGCCTCTGAGCAGCTCTAATGGAGCCAATATATCTGTTAAATGCTCTACGGTTGCTGTTGACGGAGGGGGGAGTGTTATCATTGATTCACTTTCCCTGCTCCGAGTTTTCCAAGGCTGTCTGGGAACTGAGACCAGCTGCAAGTCACAGGTCTGCTTCTCTGACCTTTAGTCTGGAGCTCACCTCTCCTCGTCCATGCCAGTCAAGCTGTACCAGAAGGGCAGTGAACTCTCAAACTGGAAGGTGTAGACCAGGGTGAGGACCAGCATGGTGTACATCACTACCGACATCCAGAAGTACTTCAGGATCCTTCGCCACCACTCATAGTGCACCTGGACAAGAGCAAGAGCTGATCATCTCTGCACTGCCACTGAGATGGCACAAGGTTATACATGTTCAGGTTATACATTTTCTGATACTAACAGCTGAAATGTATTAAATTACACAGTGCATCAAGGACATTTGATTTCTATTTTACTGTAGTTGTGGATATGAAACAGAATGCATTATGGATTATGAGCCACTACACAAACTTTATGACACTGTTAAAATGTCAGCACCTTTTGTCTATTACAGTTACTAGTTATCAAAATTGTAATTTGTAATCAGTAATGTAATCCAAGGGATTACCTGAACTCAGCAATTTATTCTGATTACTTCCAGTTACTTTCACATTACTTTTCCATATATGAGGTATAAAGGTACAGTTAAGAAAAATGTCAAAGTTCAAAATTCAGGAGATGAATTTCAGGTTTTTATACAAACACATATCTTCTTCTCTCTACCTAAATGACCTTCTGAGTGCCTCACTTTCACGCTAAAAGTATTCCCAGAAGTAATCCTCTACTTTTACAACACAATACTTTTTAGCTAATGTAACAGAATACAGTCACTTTTTTTTTAGAATACATAACGTCATTACAAGTCTGTTCCTACCCAGCCCTGTGCATATGCTTGTGCTTGTGTGTGCTCGTCAATGTGTGCATGCGTTCACACAACAGCATTTTGCATTTGCACACATGTGTACACTACATGTGTGACTGTACCTGGTAGAGCGCCACACAGAAGAGGAACATCATCATGTAGATGATCTTGTACATGACGATGCGTCCCTCGAAGCTGACGAAGAAGAACATGCCGCCGCAGATGTAGATCCAATACTTGACCAGCAGAGCCATGATCATGTTGCCAAGTACCTGCATGACGTCCTGCTCCCCTCCCTCCTCAGTGTCCTCTTCCTCTATAAACAAGGTAACACACCAGGGCATCAGAGTAACTTTTCATCAACCAGGTCAAAGTCAATCAAGCAACTGGGCTACCTAGCTAGCTATTTTTGTGATTGATCCAACTATAGAGTAACTTAACTATAGAGTATTTCTAGTGTAATCTAACTAAACTAAGAGTATAGAGCTCCTGACCCTTCTTGTGCTCCTCCACACAAACGTCTGAAAGAGCGGTGTCCTCTTCCCTCAGTTTTTCCTGTCTCTCCGTCAGAGTCTGTCTCAGCAGCAGCCAGAAGCTCAGAAGACACAGGATCTAGACACACAAGAAGAGATGTTTGGACGAGCATGTGATGCGGAGATAAAAAGACAACAGGCCTGGGTCAAACTAATAAATCTCAGCATTTGTTTTAACCTGCTTGGAGTACTGGATGGGTGGCGTTTACCACATCAGGAGAATTCATATATATATAGTCAGGTAAACAAAAGCGTTCTAAAAACTTTCCTGGGTTTGTCTAAACCTTCTGGCGCTCATTGATGAAACCCCCACTCATCTGGCACTTGAATAAACGCAAATAAACCATGGAAATGATTTGCAAATACTGTTTGACCCAGGTCTGAAAGAGAATAACGCCTTCATCCTCGGAGGGGAATGAATAAATGCACTGTTTCCGTAAACTTACTGTAAACTGTGGTGACACAAAACATGTTAGAACCACTGCAATAAGTTCTTAGTTGTTATGAAAGCCAGAGTCTGTGGTAACCTACTGACATATAAACTCTCATTCCAGACACAATGAGGTCAAGTTCAGTAGCTGCCAACATGAAAGGCTTTTTGAACCATTCCAAAACATGTCAAAACATTGCAAACTTGACCTTCTCCTTCAGGAGCACATTGTAAGACTGCCCCCTCTTAGCCAATTAGTCCACGATTCAAGAGATAGACTTTGACAAAGAGTTACTGAGTTAACTATTCAGTTTTAGTGACTTTAGTTACTTCTTGAAAATTCAAAGCACATCTCTGGCATTAGAGCAATACTCACAAATATGTATTGGTGTTCTCGGATCAAAGGTGTTCACTTGACCTAAAGGTCAGTTTGCATGACTGCATGGATTTGTAGGGGATAACAATGAACAATAATGTGTGAGAAGCCGTTTTGAAGATTTGTCATTCAAATATTTGCCAAGGCAAGAAAATCCTTTGACTGTTAATCTAATGTCTTTCGCCGGGGATAGCCATAGAGCATTGATGATCATTTTCCAGAAACAAATTGGCTCCACATAAACGCCTTGACGTACCTTGGAGCCCAGCTCTCTGAAAGGGACCGCCTTCTTGAGGAAGAGTCCTGGGACGGGGTCCAGGATCTCAAAACTCCAGATGTACTGCAGGACCAGCAGCAGGTTACCGTACGCCACCATGAAGGGAGAAGTCAGCATGGCGTAACGCCGCCGGTCCCTCACCATCCACAGCATACAGGACCAGATCAGGAAGACAAACGTCAGCCAGCTGACGTAAGTGATGCTCCACGCCTGAAGAGAGTGGATTTGTTGTTTAAATCTGGCCAAGAATTGATCAGGTAGCAAGCAAGCAACACTTATTCCACAATATTCCAGTCTACTAGCCTGTGCATCAACTTCTGGAAAGTTGGCAAAAAGTCGGTGTAGTCCTTTAAGTGCCTTGCATCTCATTGGAAGTTGTTCAGAGAGAGGAGAGCATTTCTCATTCACTTTCCCCAAAGATTTTCCAAGCCAGTCTGGGGATTTGGACCAGTGACCTTTTGATCATAATGCTGCATTCATGTCATGTAAGATTTACCGTAAATACAAGCTGCCAACTGGAAAAAAATGGCCATGTCAACCTCCTTGTGGTAATTAGTGGTGTTTTTTTGTAGGCTCTGATGTCTCCCAGTTGGTGTCAGAAATTGCAGAACAAATTGTTGTCAACAAAGGTGGAAAACATGGCAGCGAATCCACCGATGTCGGCGGTTCAAGGTAGTACAAATCAAAATAATCAGTTATATTCACACTATTACAATCACCTCTACTTACAAAATGCATTCACTTTCTGCTGCAGTTCCTTTATGGTTGATTTTAAATTCACACAAAAAAAAATTGGATGCAGGTGTTGTAACAAGTTAGACACTTGAACGCTTACAAGTTGTTCTTCTTCCGATATGACATGAACGCAGCATCAGCCCGCTTATCGAACTTCTAGGTAATGGGCTATCGATGGCCATTACTCACCATCATGGCTATGAGAGCACAGATGTAGCTTTGCTTCATGATGAAGCGGAAGACAGTGACCACAGCGCTGATGCCTCCCTTCTTCTTCTCCTCCTCCTCTTCTCCTCCCTCCTGCTGCTCCTCTCCTCCCTCCACCACCGTCTCCTCCGGGGGCAAATACACTTCATACACACATTCGTCCTTCTTCTCTGGTTGGACACAGAAACACACCTCATTGTTAAAACAGTCATAGTGGTCTCACCTGCGTTTTCTACAAATGCAGTGTAATGCTTGCTGTTTGTTTACCAAGATGGCTGTGTAGTGATGGAAGACAAAATTATGAATCCAGTAACTAAGTACTGTGCACAAAGTCGTACAATTAGCAAGTTAGAAGTTACAAATTAGGTATTTTACACAAGGAATTTGTCTGTGACACTGGTGGTGATTCCTTAATTCCTTTAATTCTACGTACACAATTAAAAATAGATAAAATAAAACAAAAAAAACACATCAAAAAGATAAAATAGAACATGATGTAGACACTGTTTCCTTAATCTTCCATATGCCCCTTTTGTTCTTCTTATCTATACCTTATTTATTACAATGATCCAATTTTCCTAGGGATCATTAAAGTTTCATCCTATCCTACAACATCTTCAAACAAGCCTTACGAGTAAATGATTGGTTTATAAGGCAAAGTAGGAGTGAAAGCTTTTTGAAACGCTTTCCGAGAGGTTTAGAAATTTGAAAAGGATGATAATGTAGGAGGACTTCACCAAAATTGGTATTATAAGGTCTCCACATGACAGCAGTGCTACAAGGACAAAAGGCTACAATATGCTACAATTGATGCTAACTGAGGGAATCAATTATTAGCAGTTCAAATCAATTTGTATTTTCACATCTCAGTGGTTCAAATCTTCCCATAAAAATGCCACAGGGCAACATCAGACCGCAGAAGGTGTGTGGCTGACCTGTGATGTCACTGGACTGGTCCATTTTATACTGGGGGGTGGAGTAGAGGTCCAGAGGTCCATTCTCAGGTGAGATGAAGTCAAAGGAGGTCCCGTTTGAGGTTAGCACAGCCTGTAGGTCATTACCAGATATTGAGTATAATGTACATCACACTACTGTATAGCATTCTGCCCTACAAAGGCAAACAGAAGTAACTTTTGTAAAGTAGTGGTTCTCAACCTGGGGGTCGGGACCCCCCACGGGGTCGCAAGCTCATTTTGGAGGGTCACAAGATGATTTATGGGATAGGAAAACTATCCCATGAAACTTATTTCTACTATACAAATTAATTATCATGTATTTTTTCTATTTTACTTTTCAGCTTCTAGGCTTCCTCTGATAATCAAATGAAACAACCTGGAAAGGGAAATTCATTCTTTGGTTGAACTGTTCACCTTCGCAGATGCACGCCTGTGACAGGATGTAAGGGGTCACGAACCAAAAAGGTGGAGAACCATTGCCTTAAAGGACCACACAGACTTTTGGGGAAAAGTCTTGGCATACAGAACATTAAGTGCCAACTAGCATTATCTAACGTAAGACCTTTTAGTAATCCAGAGTTGGCGTTGTTTTTTTTCTGCCAATCCTCTTGTCACGTAAAGGGTAAGTTGACCAACGGGCCGATTTCCCAAAAGGTCAATCATACTACAATGGTGCAGCATGAAAGGAACTTTATACTTGTTTTTTTGCAAATAGCAAGAATGAAACGTGAGGAAATAAGATGCACAATTTTTATGTAACACAAATCCAGAACAGCCGTCACCTCAGTTGTACTGAAGACATCCTGGGTGGAGAGGAGCTGGGAGGAGAAAAGAGCATACAAGGCAAGGTGTGTTATTGATGAGCCGGTGGAGTCAAAGGCCTCACTGTTCTTTATAGTTCCTGATAAGCAGGAACAAAGCCGAACAGCACTATTCTGTAAATCGAGCCCATCACTCATCTGTGTCTGTCTGCATGCCCTAAAAGCTTTTAAACCTCAAGAGGTGGCCAGTGGAGACAGACTACGGACCTTGTTATGGGAACAAGGTCAGAGTGTGTGTGTGTGTGTGTGTGTGTGTGTGTGTACAGCCCCAGTTGAAATCTGTCCAGTGATGAGGCTATCTCTGTTATGGAGGTGAAAGCTGGGGCAAAACAAGATCCCAAGGCAAGCTTGTGAAAACAGTCAACTACAGCTCAGGTTTAAAATCATAACAATAAACAGCCAGAGTTCCTACGCACTTTACCAATCAAATTCCAGGACTTTTCCAGGATTATTTCATACCACTCCAGTTTTTTTTTTCAAATGTCCCAGGTCTTGTTTAAGCTAGCAACACAGCTATCACTCATCTTTGTTATTTGGGTTAATAGCAGGCAAGCTTGAAGTTAAACACTTGAGTATCTGACAAAAAAGATTAGGAACAAAACTCCAGGACATTTTAAAAGCCGTTTGGATATGTAACATTTTCCATATTTTTCCCAAGGCTCTAGAAAACACTTCCTATTTCCTATTTTTTTCCATGTTTCCCATGACCCATGAAACCCAGTGTTTTCAAAAAGGGAGGTACTGCTGATCTAAGCTATCTGCTTCATGACTTATCCAATAATCAATACTTTGTTAGTAATGTGTGTATTAACTCTGACGTACGTTTTTCTCATCTGTGCTCTGACGTGCTCTCCACCAGAGCTGCCTCTTCTTGTCGGCTGAGTTATTTGTTCCATTTCCGACCAACTCCTCGTTGAACTCGCCGTCCTCTTCATCCTGAAAAAACAAAGATAGAGAGTTTGGATGATAGATATCTTCCCGACTGTCTCGATCCTCTATTGTGTAGCATAGATGATACTCTCAAGACGTGCTTTTAATCAGCTTGCCTACAAAATACTGTTCTACAGTGTAGGTTGCTAGTGTTTCAATGGGAGTAGAGTGACCTTTAAAACAGTAAATGAGTAAAATACCAGCATTTATTACTATTTCTGGTGCTTGGGGAGATAATGATAGAGTTAGTGTAATTTCAAAATTAATTTCACACATTTTCTGGCATTGGTGGTATTTGTTTTTTCTTACTGTACTGGTGCGCCACTGCTGAATGAACACCGAAGAAGCACTAAAATAATCTGGAAGTGATGACAAAGCATCATCTCCAGCATGTCCTGTAAGTGACCCTTATCTGCTTGGTCAACGTCAGGTCCAGCATAAAGCGCCGTCTTTACTACCGATCAAACCTGTCAGCTGCAGATTTATGTCGAAATTGGCGTAATCAATAATTATTATTATTAACGTCTTCTGGGTAAAGGACGATGAAAAAAAAACACACACTCGCACACACCTCTGTGGAGAGATCAATAATGCATACAGCCCCAAAGGTTTACAGGGAAATATTGACGCCTCTATAAAAACACTAATCTATAACTCCATTACAGGAGAGGAGAGCTGAGCTGTGGGGTCCCATGTAAAGGAAGATAGGCCTCCATGGTGAACTTCCCCATGAATGATGCAGGCATCCCTTGAGCCAATCAGCAACAAGTAACACACCTTTAATTATAATTATAACTTGTTACATTCAGCTGTGGATGTGAAGGTGGAGAGAGCAATATCGATCACGGCGTGGAGAAACTGGTCTCTGCCTCTCCTACAGTGGAATTCTCCCTGTATGATTGCTGAACGTCCGTCTAGAAAGAAGCCCTTGCTCTTTGATTCTGAGGGACTGACACCAAAACCTGACATTTTCTGTTGATCTTTTAGATAGATGAACATTTGAACATTCCTATCAAACTCTCCATTGTAGCTGTGCTGGAAATATCTCGCCGTCATGTCGTCTACGTTTCGCCAGTTATCTATGGGAATAAAAAAAAAAAAAAATACACCGCCAAGCTAGAAAGGAATCAGAGAGCACAAACCTCTCTGAGTGCCAACGTTGAACCATTCTCCAACTTGTTAAACCCAAAGATATCACCAAGTCTCTATCGTTAGTTTCATAGTTATGGTTTAAAACAAAAACTGTTTAAAAGCAGAAAGTCAAAAAAAAAAAAAAATTAAATGGGAAATACAAGGTACATCATCAATAACAGTTTTTTAAGTGTTAAGACCACCTCTGTTAAGGCCAAGTCAAGATCCAGTAGTTTCTTTTTCTGTGGCAGGATATATAAAATATTATGTGCAGTAATTGCATTCCAATCATACTATTTCCAGTCACCCAATATACTGTATGGAATCAATATGGCAAAGCTATTTATATTTTTTAATAAATGGGTCAGTTCTGTGCAATAAATAGATCTAGGCTCATGTGCTTTCCATTCATTGTATTTGTATCCACAGTCCTCACCACTGGCTGGTCGATGGGCTCCTGTAGCCAGAGACGGATGAGCGTAGCCAGGGTATAATAGAGCACCAGCAGCATGATGGGATTGACAAAGTGGTGCCACTTTAGATTTGGGTTCACAATGAGCTTCCATGTACGGGAGCAGTCGCTCTGAACGATGGAGGAGATGCCAAATAAACTGCAGAGGGAGACAGACAGGAATATGAGGTCAAGAGAGTGGAACATGCTTACTGGTATCATAGGATTGAATAAATAAAACAGGTTACAATGAAATACAGCAATAAGTACTGTTTTGATGTTAAGAAGCAATTTAAAAACTCATATGTTACATTAGGTCTCCGGTCTAGGACAGGCCAGTCAACCTTTTTGGACATAAACACATCTCTCCTAAAGCCAGAAAATAGTAGCGTCAATTCCCACTGGGGCCAGCCATAATAAAAACGTATGCACAGGCAGTATAGTAAGGAGTTTTGAGTATAGGTCTGCATCAAATGGCATATGTTACAGAAAGGTATGATCAGATCTACTCAAATGATCTTTCTGGGTTAGTAATGTTGTCAGTTCTGAACCAGAAAATGTACCTTTATTCTCAGAAGATACCCTTGATTCTCTACCGCACTCCTCTACCATATTACCTACTTCAAGGAGCTGCTACAGACTTTATATCTGATGATATCACAGATTTGAATCTTAGTTCTGTGAGTTACAGGTGGAGAGAGCAATAGTGGTAGCAACAGCATAGAACAGCATAGAGTGAGAGTTTTTCCAGTCGTGAAAAAGTGAGAGTCTACTCAAAATGTCTTGTGGCTGCATTGCATTGTGGTCCATTGAGGCTACTGTCAGTGGAGAAACTGGTATTTATGCCTCTTCTACAATTTCTCCCTGTATGATTGTTGGTACAAAATGGTGGATCTAGGCAGAAGCCCCTACTCTTTAATTATGAGGGACTGAAAAAACAGATTTTTACCATTGATGTTTTAGATAATTGAACATTTTTCTGCTTCATTTTTCAGTTTCTATTCTTATGATTTTAGAAAATGTGGAGCAACACTGGCTCACAGGATCTCAGGTGATGATGTCTTTTCCCGTCAGCAGAACAAAGAGGGTCATTTACTGTACAGGAATTGTACTGACGTATACCAATGACAAGCATGTGGATTTAGAAGCTTCCAGAGTCTTTCTATACCATGTGGAAGAGTCAACACCCCCTCATGCCCCTCCACGCTACTTCCTGAATGTTTTTTTCCTGCAGCTGGGGAAGGCCTGCTGGTCACATGACTGGGGACTTCCATTGTGAGGCGGGGAGGCAGGAAGAGGAGTGGAAGCCAGGCCTCTCAACAGTCTCACTCAACGCTGGCCCCACAGCAAGGCCGAGTCACTGTCAACAACCACAATTAGGGCAGCCACTAAACCAGCCTATTGTCCAATAGGGGCTACACATATTTATGGCCCTAAGAGTTTCCCTCTGACCGGCCCAGGGTGTGCAGAGTAGGAAACAAGTGATAGCAGGGGAGGACATGCTACTTTTATCAACAAATTGGGCCAAGGCTTTCATGCAGCGGCAGACAGAAATACCTCAGTGCTGTGGAAAGTCAACATGAATGCATGAGAAGAAAGTAGATGATGAAATAGCAGGCCTATTCATCTCATGTGCAATCAAATATGAATCAGAGCCATGGTAAACTAAAGTTAGGCCTAGATACACTGTAAATGTAAAGAGCCAAACAGGTATCTTGGATGTTACTCCTACTGCTATGTACATTATGTATAGTTTGAACAAACTGTTACTGAAGGTGAAAATGGCGTGACTGGCTCATTCAAATGGGAAACTTGTCAATACAACACCATAATCACAGCTTATCTGCGAGGCCAGGAGGAAGATGGAAGGACACAAGGTCTATCCAAGGCAGCCTTGGCTATACATAGCCATAATAGCATTGGCCCTGACTCCTGACACACTGCAGCACAGCTTTCAAATGGGAAGCTATAAAATCAATAGGTCCCAGCAACACCGTGGGCACTGAGACAACAGCTAGGGTGACATTGGTGAGGTTCAAAAGACACCATCAGTATTAATCCTTCTAGTGGGTGATGTGCTAAAATATGGAGAAACTGAAAAATAGGCATCCAAAATATAGCGACATCACTTTTATCATTTTTTGTGAGTGCTCGCTATTACATATTTCCATTATTTTAGCTTTTTGCAACTCACTCTGTCTTTGGTTAAGATAAGCACATCCAGCCTCTATTTGCAATGCAACAGAATTTATTTTTGCCCCGTCTCTCCTGTTGTAGCAGAAAGTAACTGTGTTGTTAACCATGTAGGGGGCAGCCTTGATTTGTAACTGCTAAATGATGAAAAAACAGCGTTCTCTGCATTCCATGGTGTCAGCCAAACCCAATGGGCTTAGTGACCTGGGGTGGTTTCTGCTGCACGGCTTGTGTACATTACAGCTCTGACCAACGTATGCTGGCAAGATGTGCAGCAAAGCGGCTTGACTTTAACCACTGTGTTTTACCGCCACAGCCACAAACAGCTGATTATCTCCTCTCCCATGCATAATATAGCAACATTGGTTGGAGTGAAGAGCTGATGTGCTGTGAGTAGGAGTTTGATATATCTACTCTCCAGCTGGCTTTGCCTTTTCCTTGGATCTTCTTGTTTGCAACAATACTAAATATTTACTGCCATTTACACAAACTTGCCCTGAGTGTTTTGAATTTCCTCCAGTCAAAAGAGTTATGGCTGCTGAGGACTTGTCATCACATTGTGTATTTCTGTATTGTGTTGAGCAATAACACAGAATCAAACTGTCCTTGTTGCTGTTAAACTGGAGAAATTAACGCCGCACTGGCCAGCTTTGCACATTGGCTCACTCGCTGCTGTTTAGGAGACAGTTTGTGCTTTGCTCTTAAGTTGTGATTTGTGACTTCCTGTGGGCGTCTCAGTTAGAGGGGATTGGACGTTCTTCTCTAATGCAGCACCACTTTGTGATTTAGGCTGATAAAACAAGTGTATTTTTACATAAAAATCTTGCCTAGTCCAACTTGCCTAGTCCAAAGTTTCTTTCCAAAATGAGATATCCACGATTTAAAGAAACACAAGTTACACCTACTCTTACAAAATGACTAGTGCTAGTCTAGTGCTTTTTAAAGGATAAAATGTAACATTCTGTAAGTCCTTGGTTGACAAAATTATAACTCTTTTACTGACTGGATCCTCTGTTTAAAGTTTATTACTGAATATCTCTAAAAGATGCAGTAATTTCTCTACATGTATCTGACCTGATGTAGCTGTCGTTTGGCGGGATGAATTCCTGGAAGAACTGGAACTGGTAGAGGTACAGGATGATGAGGTGGCCGGCGCTGAAGATGGTCATCAGGACACACATGCAGCTGAAGATGAGCGTGTTGAAGGTCTGGCAGAAGGACCACCACGTACACAGGAACAGGAAGACAAAGAAGTAGACAGCCGAGGTCAACGAGGGCAGCATGATTCCTGTGAACACACACACAGTGGATAGAGAGACACAGATGATTGTGGGTCAAACAGGAGTGGTAAATCATTGTCAGCATTTGTTTTAAACTACATAGATGTACCAGTTGGGTGGAGCTTACCGCATCCCAACAATTCAGATGGTGTCAGGTAAGTTAGCAGTCAGATGGAAGTATATTGAGTTGACTTTGAAATAGGGGTGATAGAATAGAATGGGTCCGGCCAGGCCCGCTCAGTTGGGAGAGCATGAGACTCTCAGGGTCGTGGGTTTGATCCCCTTTGTAAGTCGCTTTGGATAAAAGCGTCTGCTAAATGACTGTAATGTAATGTAATGCTACAAAATTTAGTACATAAGGAAAACATAGGCAGCCATTGATCAGGCAGGTCCATCAAAATGGCAGCAACTTACAATGGTGATCAGGTATGTTAGTTATACAGGACAGAAACAGTTAGAAGGCACAGAGGAATGCTATAAGATGGAGGTGCCTCCCACCGGTACAGGCATGCAGTAGACGCAGCAATGCATGGACTAGCCACTGACCTGTCAGACCCAGCAAGATGGTGACCACCACCTTTCCAGCAGTGGTGATCAAGTCCCCTATGATCTCTTTCACTTTGGATGCCACCCCAGCCACATGCCGGAGGATCTTCATCTTGGTGCTCTCTTTCACTTCCTCCTCCTCCTCTTCCTCCTCTTCATCCAGCTCCTCGTCCTCCTCGGCCTCGTACCCTGCTTCAGAGTCCTCCTCTAGCAGGACGTTGTCGTCCAGGCTCAGCTTCTCCTCTTCCTCCTTGGGCACACACATTTCAGTATTGAATGATGAATGGTGCTGCAGTTTTAAGATCAGAGCTCTCCATGGTCCTGAAACAGGTTTCTACAGGTGGTATCGGTATAACAAACCCCGTGAACCGGCCAGTATTACAACATGCACATCATATGTCCACTGAAGACTGAAGACTAGAGTGTCAATAAAGTAAAAACACCATAAGGAGTGAGCCATCCACTCTGATTTATACAGGGAGTAGCAGGTGGCACGGAGCCTATTTTGAATCAAATAACAATTTAAACTAAAATACATCCCTGATGGAAATAAAACCTGAATACAGGGCAGGCTGGAGATGATTTTCCTTGTGTTTATCAGTAATGGAGAGGCGTGCCATCTGTGCCAGCGTACGAGCCACAGTCGAAGTGAAAGTGAATGTGGATTTAATTAACACTGAGTCATAAAGAAAGAAAAGGACGAGCCAAGGGATGGGGGCTGTTTTCCAAGTCATCAACACTCATTGGGAACTTTATTCATCCTCCTATTCTCCTCTACCCACTTTATGAAGCATGGGAGTCTCTGGGAAGAGAGACTGGACAGACATTTGTCCACTCTCCGGCCACAGATACCAAACCACTATCCTTTGCAAGTTGTTTTCTGTTCTTAAAGTTGATAATATAATAGTGAGAGTGACAGGTGAACTTTGGCATCAACCAGGCCAATTTAGCTGGTGGATAGAAAATAGAATTACTCTTAGTCTAGTAGATTACTCTAGAAATACACTATAGGGAGGAAAGGGAGGAAAAGCTAGGCTGGTCTGCAGGTGACCTCCCTGTGTAGGGGGCAAAAAGTTGAATTTCCACACCATGGATGAATCACAAAAATGACATTCAAAATGACGACTGATGAAAACAGTTTCAACAATATTATAGGATGAAATAAGATTACATTTGATACTATGACATCTTCTCAGACGTCATTTAAAGGATTAAATATTAAGAAATGAAACCGCCACAAATGAAACCCACTTGTTCCTCCGGTTCGAAGTCAGAGTTGTACTGGGCCATGTCCTCAGGCGGCCTCTTCTGGACCAGACTGCGACATAGTAGCCAGGTGGCCAGGCCAGCCATGAACATGCCGATGTCAGGGATGAACACGCGGATGCCATTCCCCGCATCTGCACCAATCACACTGGGGACAAACAGACAAAAGGGAGACAACATGCTGAGGAAAGGCAGACGCCGTTGCAGCTGGTTTCCTGAACATCCGGATCCGACTGCCTTTCAAGATTGTGCCTTTCGCAGAGTCATAATCAGATGATGGAAAGTGGGGACGACATCATCTAATTTGAAACAGTTTTCTCAAAAATACATGGACTTAGCAAGCTGATTTTTATTATCATCTGCATTCAGGCAGCTTGGACTAAAAGACTAAAAGTTACGAGGAGAGTTGTATAATTACTTCCACAAACTTTGGGCATAGATGCTTGCGTCAGAAAACACATACCTGCTCAACTGAATGCATGGGAATCTGGATTTTTTCCGTTACTTGACTGTTCTTTTAATGTGTGTTGTATGCTTCGGCTTTTATATGGAGTTCCACCCACTTTAATGAAATCGGGCCTGCCTGGTTTGAATCTATTGCCATTGCCAAGTGAGTGAAATTCCATTCAAACAACAAGCTATGAGAAAATGCTGTATTTCTTTCAACTGGAACTTTGAAAAACATGTTAACTCCCTTGAAAATCGCATCATTTTGTTATGATCTTTATTTAGTATCGATAATAGGAAAGCATACACAAGCCTCACTCTCGTTCAGACACATAAAATAAGTGAAATAGATTAAAATTGATTGTCACAATTTGCTTTAACCTGTTTGGAGTGCCAGATGTGGGAGATTAAGTGCCCACTGACAATTTATCTGCCATGTCCTGATGTGGTAAAGAACCTATTTAATGGTTATAAGATTATAAGAAATGCTACAAATTATAATTCTGATTTATAATTATATTATATTATATTATATTATAATATAATATACTTATTTGACCCAGGTGTGTTATACACAAGGTTTTGTGGTTGTATTGCACCATGGGCAAACAGACTGTTTGGAGCATTTGTTATTTGATTAGTGTGCTCACCTGTAATTAAATACGATTTAAGAGAATAAGATTTGCTGCAACAGGAAGCTAAACAGTAGTGGGTGACAGTTGCCATGACAGCTGCAGCAAAAACAGGTTTCAAATGTTTCAAGCTGATGCATTTGTGCTGCTTAAGGACAAATTTTATTATGTGTCATGATTGGACGTACAATTAAAGCAAATAAAAATTGTCCTTGAAATGGCTAACAGGTTTCAAAACCTTTAAAACGCGTTTTTACTATCCAAACCAATTTCTATTTCAGTTTTTACAGCAATTGCACTGCATCCTGTCTTTGGCCACATAAGTGTTTTCTTTATATTTCATGTTGAGCTCTTTCATGCTGGGTGTAATTAAACTGTTTACAATAAGCAAAACACGCCGGCGATTTTGCGACACAGGTTGCAGAGAAAAGGTTGAACAAATGTTTGGATCCAGTTGTAAAGGACTGGCCGCTTTCAAAGAGCAGCAACAACAGAACCGATCTCAGTTTGGCCTTGAGTGGATCTAAAGCTTGTAAAAGTTAACAGGTTGAAAACACAGATAAATAGTCAGCTCTCTGGCTCCTTGTTTAATCCAATTGAGGGCGTCTGTTTCCATATGATGGATGCTTTATTGGTGTGAAGCTTCGTTTGTCATATTCTCACATGGATGAAAGAGATGGAATCCTTCAGTGCCAGGCAAGGTCAAGCCAGAAACTTGTGTGACTCCTACTTTCCCCTGCTTATCACCTGTCTTCACTTCATTAGGCCAAAAGGGGTTATTACACACACAGCCCCAGTCAAACACTATAACTACACAGACCACAAAATATGTTCAGAACCATACAAATATTTAGGGTTCAAAAAGGTCACGCTTCAACACGCAGAGAGCACCTCGCCTTGAGAAGATACACAACAGCTGTGAATTCTCCTTAGATCCCTATATATCTGACTGCAGACGGGCAGAGCGAGAAAACATCTGCCTATCGCACATACAGACATAGCTGTAGGGATATATGTATGTGCTCTGCAACACAAACAGATAAATGTGGGGGGATAAATTGTTTACGGCCCAGCTTCCGTCACTTACAGTATACCATCCACGGACGGCTCTTGAATACTGGAAAAAGGACGTGGCTGAGTTTGGACATTCCCGTACTGGAAACCACACTTAATACGATCACGGGGGAGGCGAGCAGACAGACACGGCAGCAAAGGCTTTGAAAAATAGGCCTGTCCACTGATTGTCAGGCGTAATCAGGTTTAGCGTTCATCAAGGAAACCGCAGAGGGACAGGTTAGGAGCATTCACAAACCTTGTCAGGTGACTGGCCAGCATGGCCAAATGTAAAAAGTGGTGTTTAGTGCTACTGTGCTAAATTTAGGACACTGTGAAGACAGTGCAACGTACTTGTAAAGATAATGGAAGGATCCTGTTCTTCTATCATCTATATGAGAGCTTTATACTATCATAATATTTATATAGTGGTACAGCTTTAAAGGCTTTGACTGTTGATTCTTGTGCCCTGAAGAGTGAAGCATAATGCTATCGCCATATTCTGTCACATACTGTATGGGTCGTCATATTGCTGACCTTCTCTTTCATCAGCCCACAGTCACTGGGTCCTGTCACTCGCCAAAAACGAGGTTGGATTGCTCCACTGGGAAAAGGCTTAATGCTCAATTACACAAAATCCAAAGTTACATATTTTCTGCTGCATGATCGTCCGGGGAGATGTAATTCAGGAACATCCTTTTTTTTTGACAGACTCTGCTCTCCAAGGGTTTTGTTTTCTGGATCGCATCAAACGCCAGGCAAAATATACATCATTATCAGTTTTACATGTTAGTGTACTGAAAAAGATTGCTGTGGTAGTGTTAAGGGATGGACACCGTGTCATCAGTGTCTTACCTCTCGAAGCCAATTTGCCGTATGGATTTCTCCCACATGGAACCTGGATAAAAACACAAGAAAACACAATGCGTCATAATCCTGGCATAACACATGACACTTCCTATTTTGTTTGAACTTGAGTCACCTACCGTCCTTTAAAAAGCACATTTTTTAAATTAGTTCTATCAATCATTTTGTAAAAGTAGTATAGGTTTTTCAAATAGTGGATATTTCATTTTAGGACACAACTATGTGCACTGTGGGGATAACCTAAATGTAAAAAAACAAGAAAATCACATGAGCTTTGTTTCCACAGCTTGGACTGGTTGAAGTGTTCCTGAACGTCACTCCAGAGACATTTCCAGGAATTCAACTCACAAGTCGACAAAGGCAAATCCGCCTTTGTTCCTTTGCCAAGGGAAGCATAACATCAGTTTGTGACTTGAGAATCTTGACTCAATGACAAATCAATATGGCAGGGTGTTTTGTCAGTTTATTAGGAAACGAATTAGGTGTTGAATTGCTGTAGTGCTGGGGGTGAAGATGTTGAGACTCCACTGACAGCGCTCTGCCTAAGCAGACGGGCATAACTCAACACAGACATCAGACAAGGTGTTTGATCCGGCGGTCTTTACCTGCAGTACCACTGGGCAAACCAATTTGCAGGAGGTTGTAAAGCTTAAAAACAATTCTTGTCAAAACAGTATAAGATGACCTCTTTTCCAAACTGTTATATATCAATTTTGGGGGGAAAAAAATCATTCAGGTCATCATTCGAGATCTCTAAAATATGGTATAATAAAATATAGTTTTTTGTTTGTTAGCTACTATCTTTTAAAAACCACAATCAATCTTTTTGTAAGACTAGGTGTCCCTTGGAACAAAAAGCTTTATCTGCAAATGGAAGACAATGCACATCCACCAGACTTCCAATAAGACATGAGTCACGTTATCAGGAACATTATCAGAAACAGGAAACAGCCTCTGAATTCCAATCAAGGTGGATCAAAGCAGTAAAATGGACTCGCAGTACAAACCCCTGTGTTACGGTATTAATCATCAGTGGGAAAAATAGTGGCAACAGTAGACTGGCTATTGACCAATTTTATGAAACCATAAATAGTAGGGGGGGGGCTGTCCTTCCACCGTAAAGCCCGGGTTCAAGTCCCCATGACAGCAAGCACCTGCCCTGCTCAAGTGTCCTTGAGCAAGACACTGAACCCCTACCAGTTCCAAGGGTGATGTAGGTGAGAAAATGTACCGATCACTACTAAAATAACTATATATAACAAAATATCTGTGATGGGAGGAGCCGACTTGCCATTTTCTATTCCAGCCAGGCACCAAAAATACCTGTCCTCAGATTTTATGTGAACGTCGTTCAACGCCTTTTGTACTTGCTGGGCCGTTAACCTCTCAGCAGCACTCTTCACACTTTGATTGTTTCTCTTCTATCTCTGGGGCCTTTTGCCAGCTGCTCTTTTCCACAGAGACTAGTGATTTTCAGCAGCAACCTTTCAGCACATCATAACTATTGACAATCTGCACACTGAGGGAGAATTTGGTGAATGCGTCCCATTTGGAGAACAGTGGAGGGGATATGTGTAGGTGGGGATGTGGAGGGTGATGAAGGTCAGTGCAAAGGAATGACTTCTGCGGTCTGTTAACTATCCCTGAGGAACTGGTCACAAAGTGGTCATTCTGCAGGCCGTTTATTGCTTATGAGCTGGGGAAATGTCCATTGACCATCAGACATGGGTCAAACAGTATTTGCAAATCCTTTTTTATGATTTGTTTTAACCTACTTAGCGGCCAGATGGGTGGGGTTTGCAACACAGGACAATGAGTGCCAAAAGGTTCAGACAATCGCAGGAAAATATTTGAAAGTCAATTTAGTCTACTCCGTCACTGACATCTTACTGAAATGTTGTGTTGTAATGAACGCTCCCCGTCTGGTACTCCACGAAGATTAATAGAAACGCTTACAATTATTCCAAATGCAATTCGACCCAGGCTGAGTCAGCTCAGAGGAATGGCAGATGACTCCAAAGGAAGTCGGGCCCGGCTCATCTGGTGACCAGTCGCTGACCTGCCGCAGCGACTAGAGATGTTAGCTTTTTGGAAGGGTTTTCCCATTCATACTCAACTCAGTTTACTGCTCTAATGGCTTATTTGGCTCCAGCGTACTGAGACACAGAGGAAATGATATAAAGTTATCTGAGGGGACGATAAGCGCCTCAGTGCGAAGGAGGACGTCTTGTTTATACTCAGTTGCCAAAAGGAAAAGGGTGTCAAGGGGCTAAATATCAGATGGGGAAACCTGAGATAAGGCTATATTCAGAGAGCATAGGCTTTATACCAAGGGGAAAAGGGTAATGTTGGACTTCCTGCTCCATACATAGTGCCCAAAATAAAAATAACTCCAAATAGGACGACATTAAGCTCAGGAAGTGGAAATTCCAACAATGCAATCCTAACATTTTACTGTATACAGATCATCACAGTGGGTCAAAAATAAGATGTTGTTTGTTTTGATGTAATGGTATTACCCGAACATTGCAGCTTTGTTAACAAAAGTGCTGTACAAATGTGTCTGCCAAACACTGACAAAAGTTGCTGTGTCTGTATTGTGTGTTTGCCTCAAAATGAAGCGTTTCATCACGAGTGTGTGACGTTATATTTCTTCACCCTGTGCCACATTAAGTGTCTAATGACAGCAAGGATCCACCGGCTGTTCACTGTAAAACTATTCTGAGCAGCCCAGTGCTCATACAGGGACTTCATTGTTAAATGTTGCACACAATTACAAAGGATGTTCTTCATAACTGAAAAAATGACGACAAGAAAAATAGAGACTGTCAAAGCACAACTTATTTTGCAAAGGATTTATTTAAAAGGAGAATCAAAATTTTAAAAAATGTATTTATTATTTGGTGTTTCTTGATTTACAAGACTGTACATGCCAATAACAGTACCGTTTATCGCCAAATAAATAAATGCATACAGACATAAATAATAAATAAAAGAAAACCTCCAAAAATAAAATAAAATAAAATAAAATAATTTTCTATTTCAGTTTTCCGTGTGACTTGTCAATTCGATGGATTGCACGGCCTATTTATACCACGGTTTGATGCAACAAAAACTGCAGCCCTTGAGAGCTCAGTAAAGATTCGCTCGAGTGAATATTTAGTCTATCCGCTCTGAGAAGTACTGTGCAGTTTTGCCTGAGGTGATAAGGTCCGTTCTGCCTTTTGAGTACAGTTGGCTGTGCTTCGATGGTGGAAAATTTGTTTTACTTCCATTTGAAAGTACAAGTCATTAGAACACAAGGTCAGGGTCTGTCTTGTCTAGACAAACTCAAATTGTACAGTTTGATACTGAGTTTCATGAGAAGCCCAAGCCCAACTATTAACACCTCTGCAACACTCAGTCAGTAGCTTACATTGTTTTCTTAGCAGGCAGCAAGGATTTTCTTTTTTCTAGGCTCCCATATGGCACAAAGAAGCTAATTAAATAGTGGAATGTGTTAGATTCATAAATCTACCCAATGTGACAAAATGCAATAAGAGCGAGCTTTTGAGTTATTATTAGGGCATATTTTACCTCAATGTATTGCTGTACTCCTGCGAATGGTGCATGTCTTCACTTAGTTTTTTGGATGGAAAAAAGCTACAGCTTTCTGGTGATATACAACCCCGGCCCCTCCTATACCTCAGGTCAGAGTTTAAGCACAGCACACAACAGCCTATGTGATGGATGGGGCACACGTGCACACAGTCTGTCATGCACATAGTCGATTAGGCCAACCGAGTGGAGATCTCACTGTTTTGAACTTACATTAACACTGAGAGCATGTGAATTGATCTGGGGAAAAAAGGTTTCTGAGGCTGTGAGAAAAACATTATTTGAGGCGACTCACTGTATGAGCTCCGTTCAGCTCAGCATGGCGCTAACACTGCCAGGTTTAGGGGTTTGATTCCCACTGGGACCAGCCATACGGAAAATGTACGCATTCATGGTACTGTGGATAAAAGTGTTCCACCAACTGGCATATGATCATTGAAATCCTGTATGTTTACACAAACAAATAACGATGAGAAAAGCATGTCGGGAGCTTTAGATGCTGATCATGCCTTTCTCAAGACATGCAGGTTGTTTCTGCAGGTATACAAACAACCAAGCAACTCTTTTCTATACCTCCTGACTCTCTTTTTTAACAATGATAACTTTATTTATGTGGCATTTTTCAAAGTAGTTTACAGAGACATGGGTAGGTAGAGGTAATAAAGCCAGGCAAAAGCACAGTAAAAATAAAAAAAGGCAGAAAAACAATTTGACTGAAACCGATAGAAGTCGGACTCAAAGCTGCTGAGAGAGGTGAGACTGACAGATCACAGCTACTGGGGGGAATCTGGTGTCTGATGTTCTCAATTATTCAGTGAAATGAGTCAAAACGTCCTCGCACCGCTCTGGGGAAGCCTTGATATTGTTGCTTGAGGCCGGATGCAGTGTAACATTAAAAAGGACACTGGAATTGTGGGATTTTCTACAACCATTATTAAGTATGTCATCTTTCTGATACTCTGACAGAAGATTTTTAAGGGTGTCCAAATTGATTTGAAGCCTGTTTTCACTGTTGGTGGATCCTTTCTGATTTTTCTATTTATAACATGGTCAAACTGCTATTAAAACCCCACTTCCAGTCCAGACTTGACCAGAAAGGCAACAGTCTACTCACAGTTGAAGCCGGGGTCGATGGAGTTCCCGGCCAGCAGGCTGTTGACGGTGATCTGATAGATGATGTGGAGCAGCAGGAAGGTCATACTGGTGAAACACAGGGACTGGAGCAGACGCCCTGTGTGGCCTGGGGAGGAGAACAACCACACTGAGCTCACAGCGTAAAGTGTCGCACCACTCAGTTTAACAATTTCCATGTGTGGTTGCTGCTGTCTATCTATTCACAAGCAAAAACAGATTCATTGATATTTATTAGTTCATCTCTCATAAAAACACTGGTGAAATTTGGCTTCGTCTTAAAAGTGCTGCCACCTTAGAACATCTCTAATTCAGCTCCAGATTTTATCCCTGACAACAACTGGCTTTGAGAGAGAGTAGTTCATGCTCATGTTCACCTTGACTGTCCTCAACTATGGGAATAACATATAGACGTTCTTAAAAATGAGCAGTGTTGTTCTTGAACGTGAATAAAGAACGCAGCCATCCTCGTAAGCCGTCTTACTGAACCTGGATGGGAAGGAAGGATGAGAGCAGAATGAAGAGCAGCCACAGCTGTGCAACACATGGCCTTTTTATAATGCACCTACAGGTATTTGGGATAATTTCAGGAGTTGTTATGGTGATAATTCTCTACAGTGGGTTTATCCTCCTCCTTAGTGAGGAAATGAAAGAATTCATCCTCGGTGAAGGGGAAAGCTCCGCGAGACACCTCTGTTTTGATAAGAGAGAGACGGTGACTTCCTGTGCTCCACTATGAAAAACATTGGATTGTCCTGTGTATTAACATGCTTTGGTCCAACAGCTATTCAACATCTCCACCACTCCAGTTCTTTCTGTGTAGCCTCATTAAATTTAATGCATCCTTGTGGGGAACACTTAACAGTTTTACTATAGTATGGCACCATATCCTGGCTGAGGTGAGGTGCTACCGCTGAGCAGCAGGCCATCATGGCCTAACCTCACCAAATGCTCCCAACAACAGCCCATGGCAGGCTTATTAAATGTTGAAGTGAAAACAATTTGTGCTAATTTCCCATTGCAATTCCCTCGACATTCACATAGAATGCTTGTAAATATGAGGTATGAGGACTGTTAGCAAGCTGCCGGGTTCAAACTGGTCCTCAGCTTCTGGACAATGTGGCTGCTTTGGCTCTGTCCCCTTCTTTCCTATTTGTAATAGAACGTTTTTGTTGCCCGACACTCATCTTGAATGAGTATTTCATTACTCAGTTTCAAAATACCATCCCTAGAGTACTTTTAAACGCTGCCAAAATAGAGGGCATTGTTCAGTTACAGTTACTGCTTTTTCCCTAATCAATCAGAGAGTCTTATCCAGTCAACAACATAAATCCTGCTTTACCCACGTGGTCTTGCCAACCCTTTGTTTCCAAAGAAATGGGTTGATCGACGACCAATGTGGTCATCCAGCCGCTCCGAGTAAACCTATACCAGACCCCTACAAATCAGAAAGAGGGTCTCGGGCATTTTAAATAGTGTGATAACGGTGCATTCTTACAAAAACAACACCAACTAGGAGACATACAACACAAACTGTCTGTTAGAGGTCTGCTAACTACTACATAAACCTGATAAACCAGCCATAACATCAAATATGTGTACAACTTTCATACAGTGACACTGCTAAGACTCCCTTAGGAGATGCCAGCGCCTATTCAACAAGGCATACAGTGTCTAAAGGCTCTTAAAATGCCCAAATGAGAGAAACAGTTAATATTTTGTTCATGTCCATTGAGAATTTAATGCCTTTAAAGGGACGTTGAGTCAATCACAAACAACAACAGGTTGCATAAGACACTGTTGTACTGTTCTTGTACTGTCGTATCCTTGGTCTTATTGATGTGGCTTTTAAAAGGAAATCACACCTGATGAATTATTGAAGTTCAGCATCTGGTTTAAATTAACAGCACCGATTTCACCGCAGTTTGTCCTTTAAGATTCAACTGGCAAAATGAAACGGACCAGCAAAACAAAGCACTGAATTTTGTTCACTCCCTTTTCTAATTCCCACTGGTATAATTAGGTTTGTCCTGCCAGTGTGTCAGGCCAATTCACTAACACTACACGAGAAGGATATTTCAAAATGTAACGTTACAGATTATTGATTATCTGCTTCAAATTATAATCAGTAGCAAAACGAATTGGATTACCTCAATTCAGTAATGCGAAGTAATTACTTTTCATCACTTTTGAATTACCTTGAATACAAAGTTAAAAGGAAGAATAATATCATCCTCAACCATTACCAGCAATTATTTTAAGTTATGTCAAAATATGTGGCTGCAGTGCTTCCAGTCAAAATGCTTTCTTTCCTCCAAATACTTGAGTAATCCAACAAGTGATCATCTATTTTTCAAAAACATCTGTAATCCATTTGTGTTTTGCAATAATTACAGTTATCAATGTTTTGTAATCAGATTACAGGAATCCTATTACATGTAATCGGTTACTCCACAACACTGTTGTTCAACCTGGATCCCTCCTCGCTGAGAACAGAGAGGTGAGGCAGACAGATGGTACATGTCCTGGCCGGCGTCCCACTACTGCAAAGATGAAATACCAGCAAACGCCTGAGGCACTTGACGTGCATTTACCTCTTTCATGTTTTCACCTCAACGTAACGTGCACACAATGACATCTGGAAAGGTCACATAAACACAAAGCTATTGAAAGTCCATCAGCGTCAGCATCGGTTCAGAGGATTTTTAAGTTCAATGGCACTGCGTTGTGAAATAAAGGCTGAACAAAAACTATGGAGAGTGATAGTCACAAAATTGTAATATTTTTCAGAAGGTAATAAAACATAATAGAAGAGAAACTGCCGCCTGCTTGTGTTCGCGCTTTCATCGAGAAAGCGCAGCAAAACCACTAGGTGGCCACATTATCGCGGTATAAAGCAAAACCCCTCCAATGGGAGAATGAATGGAGAACAGAATTGCGACAAAATTTGCGATCTAAATATACATCGTAGCACTTCAATTACACTCTATCACTTTCTGATTAATATCAAAAAAATAATAATTACATGCTGGTTTTCCCCTTTAAGTTTCGATTTGTCAGAAGTGTCCATACCTGACAGCAGAATTTCATTTGGGCAAATAATATCTACAGTGTCTCAACTAGGGGGGATGGGACTTCTCTATTGCAGCCCCACTTTGTGATTTGGATGGCTAAGACACGTGTTTTTTTTACATTAAAATCTTGCCTAGTGCAGCTTTAAAGACGATGTAAAATCCTGGAATTGAACCACGGTTGAAGACAGCAGCTATCAGAGACATGAACATTTTGCTTTACTAGAAGACATCTCTCTTTAACTATTGATGAGAGCATAAGTGGTCCACTTTCTCCTCTCCCCCCACTCCCTTAAGGAGAAAAGAGATGCTTTTCTCCTTTACTTCCTGATTGTTATTTCAGCTGGAGACAAGCAGAGACAGCTCACTGACTGGATGTTGTTCCTTCCACCAATATGGCTTTATGTATTATTAAACACTGCATGTGGTCTCCTACAGAAACCCATATCATGAGTGGTCTGGGAGGTGTCCTGTTTAGTGTTTTGTGGTGGAGGAAGTGCATAACGACGTGGCTGACCTCTCTCCGCAACCGCAATCCCACATTCATCACCCGTGAAGAGATCAGTCACCTTTCATAACCCTCATTTTCTACAAGATGGCTGACCACGACAGTTGTCAAATGATGATGTGCATATGAACCTTGTGGTTCCACTGGTGTTGAGGGTGGTGGTGATTTGGTCAATTCTTTTCTCAATCAAAATACTGTATATCACCTGCATTAACTAATGACGCTTGTGAAATGAACTTGGTAATGGTATCGCCAAATGAGCCCTTGAAACCGAAGGTCACCATCCTCGGGGCCACTTTCATGTTGTCTTTCGATAATTGTAGTGGTCAGCCATCATCAAAAAGAGCCCTAAACCCAATCTTCTGCTCAACTTGATTTTCCTTTTTGGGACATTTTTATAAGCTCCTTGGGGTTTCTTTGTCTTACCTGTACAGCTTGTGCATCCATTTTTCTTTGCTTTTTATGTGTTTTTATCTTTTGTAAATAAACTAGACCCTCAGCCTAAACAATCCACATCAACTGGACTGTGATTTTGAGTTGATCCTAATGGATCATACCTTTCCGTCTCAGACCATTTTTATTATCTCAGATGGACCCGTGCCCACACTAACCGAAATTACCTTTCATCCATCCTCATCCCAAGGAAATTACAGTCCTCTGGCGGAAGACGGGTCTATATTGAAGAGAATGCTACTGCAATTCAAACTGGAGGGTTTTGGAAAACTGATTCTCTGGGCGATGGATAGGTTAAAGCAATCAAGTATGTGACACTTAAAAGAGAGTTAGACCTTACCCTGCATTGTTGTGGTTGTGGGCTCTGCAAAGAGTGGAATGAGCAGGAGATAGATGAGGTAGACGAAGGACAGGCCATTGTACCTGAACAGGCAAGCTGCAGAAACAAAGACACACAGATTCAACAGTTAATCACCAAGCTATTGATGTTTTTAAATCAAGCATTTAATCATTGAGTAGAGCCCATAATAAACAACATGAGAACAGCATTTGAATGCAAATATCTAATAAAATATAGCAAACATGAACATTCACCTCCAAACATCTAACATTAAGGTAAAACATTATCAGTAGATGAGCACTGCATGAGTTGTACAGTGAACGAAATAGAGGCTGACAGTGATCAGCGGCCTCGTCTTTGAGATCAGTTAAAGATAGACTTGAAAGAACGGCTTTTATACTCACAACACAAGTTAGCAGTTCATCTCCTCTAAATCAATAACTGGGACTAAACTTGATTGAATCAGACAAGGCTTTGACATTTGGTGTGCAATACAATAACCCCAGTATCCTCTCAACAAATGCCCGACAGTCTTTGGGTGTTAATGCACAAAGAGACAATTGAGGTATGCCGTGGTAATAATAAGAGGAAGCCATGAGCACACTGGCCGGCTGCGGTCAGCTCTGCCTCTCAGTGTCGTGTAATGCCTCACAAAGTACAGCTTTATATCATATGAGAAAATTTCATTTTGCAAGTATCCGGTAGCATTTCATGGACTGAGAGCTTTATTGTAACCAGTTCAGTTTTCATTCTTTCATTATTAGAATTCAACAAAGCAAAATCTCCCCTCCGAGTCTGGGAGCAGAGTGGCGTCATGCGCCAGATGCCCCTAAAACGCATGGTGTAGTTCGGAGTTTGAAAACAGGAAAGTAGGCTCTGGTTGCCAAAACTTTGAATTAAACAAAGCCACATGGTGGAGGAGTGTGAAATGTTGTAACCACTGTCTGGTGGGTTCAGCTGACAGGACCTCGGTGTTTGGTTGCAGTTTTTATGTTCTTCGGTAAGAAATGAAATGAGGTTCAATATTAAGAATATTTACATTAAAGTATTTAGTGCTAGTTTAGACTTTAGTTACTGATATATTTGATTTTATGTTTTGTGTTCGTGTTTCGGATTATGTAACTTCACGCCCCATCACGCCCCTCCCCTTCCCAAA
>OOFE01001909.1:14511-17050 GCA_900323365.1 Monocentris japonica | reverse complement strand
GAGAGAGACAGAGAGAGAGACAGAGAGAGACAGAGAGAGAGAGAGAGAGAGAGAGAGAGAGAGAGAGAGAGAGAGAGAGAGAGAGAGAGAGAGAGAGAGAGAGAGAGAGAGAGAGAGAGAGAGAGAGAGAGAGAGAGAGAGAGAGAGAGAGAGAGAGAGAGAGAGAGAGACAGAGAGAGAGAGAGAGAGACAGAGAGAGAGACAGAGAGAGAGAGAGAGAGACAGAGGGGTAATTAGAATCCAGTGATTGATGTTCTAATGAGTTTATTCTCCAAGGGGATTAGCATGGGAGCTAATAGCAGCTGTGCTAAAAACATCCCAAAAAACCCAAAACACAGGAGACAAAAACACAGGCGCAGGATTTAGTGGTTCAATAGAAAAAAAAAGAGTTTGATGTTGTTGTTTTATTGGTGTTTATTTTGTTGATTTCTCTCCAAGTGGCGTGACCTTGGAATGACCTCAGCTTCAGCCACACAAGTTTTTGTTAAACTTAATTGCAATTTAAAGGCGGAGATGCAGCAGAGGGTGAATGCATCAAAACACTGTTTCCCAACCTATTTATGTGTGAAATAGACAATTCATAGAACGCATCATAGCGAGTAGTATCAAACTTCATAACACAATCACAATCATAACGTTTGCATGACTTTCCATGACTAAGTCAGAGCACCTCCATGACATGAACAATGTTTGTCCTTCCTGGTCTTTAATGTTGTTTTTCAGTTTGGTTTCCACTAACGTTGGGTGGAAAACCAGCAATGCAATGAATGTGTGAAAAACATTCTGCTATATTCTGCTATATGACTCATTTGTAATATTCAATTGTAAACTTCCCCAGAGAATTGATCAAATTCCCAGATTTTCCTTGTCTGGAATATACCTCTCTAAATTACATGATATTCCAGGAATTCCATGATCAGTAGGAACACTGGGAAAGAGAGATACTGACGTATAAAAGCAGAAGAATGAAATCGTACAAATATTTCTTGTTTTCTTTGTGTCCCCCACACACACACTAGTCCTCCTGCTAGTCCTGCACACCTTTACAACCTCCATCACCTGCACTCGGCTAAGCAGTTGTTTCTGCTTTCTTTATTTCATTTCACAGGAAAGTTGACACAAAAGTCTTGGAGAGAAAGGGGACAGAGAGAGGAAGGTGAGAGAGAAAAAGAGAGGAAGGAGAGAAAGGGAGGAGAGAGGGAAAGAGAGAGAGAGGGGGTGAAGACTAAAAAATAATATATCCTTGTAACCAATTGGTTTTTGGAGCGATAGGGAGAGTGACATTCCGGCTGGCTTAGCCCTTTTCTGAAGGAAAAGGAGAGATTAAAACAATCCGCAGCGAGCCACCTACCCTACACCAAGGTGCTTAGGGACCCAGGGAGCAAAGAGGATTGTGGGAGAGAGAGGGGGCTTCTGGGATAGCGTCGAAGGGATCTTAGAGGGCATTAGCAGTAACGTACTGTACCTGAGATAGACAGAGAAGGAGACCACACCAATACTGGACCCCTTTGTTGACTGGCTTAGTGGTCCTGTCCCACACACACACACACACACACACAGATAAACACGTACACACACTTTGTCACTCACACACCGAGACACACACACACAGAGACACATGCACGCATGCACACACACACACATACAAACACATACAAATATACATACTCGTACACATATTACACATACGACAAACACATACACGCACACATTCAAGTGCACGCACACACACACACATGCACACACAAGCACGCACACATCAATGCATGTCGTGGGCACATAAACACACAATGTGCATCTATGGTATATGTGATATATATAAGGTTTATGTAAGAGTTGTCAGTTTTTCTACATGCAGCATATACTGTATGTGTGCTATGTCTGTATATTCTGCACTGGGAAAGCGTTATATAGTTTCCTTTATGGTTCATACTTCAAACAGTCAAATAATCATTCATTGAAATAACAATTATGTGCGATGACAACATATCATGCTGCTGTTGACACATAATAATTTGAAGTTTATTTGCACAGTGATAAAACCAAGTGATGAAAAGTGATGAAAAACAAAAACAGTGAATGACTATGACGATAAAAACATAGAAATAAGAGATGCACTATATAATTTGTGACGGTGAGATAAAAGAGATGACAAAAACAAGATGACAAGCTCAGACTCAAGTACACTGGATAACAGAGCCAACATGACAGAAGATATTGTCGTCTTCATGTTTGTCACGTATCTTCTTACAGTGTGTTGCCGAGTTAACTGGTGACTTCCTCTAAGAGCTTAAAATGATTGTTTTTAAATCAATTTTACAGTTTACATCAGATAGATGTTTATCTTCAAACACACACACACACACACACACACACACACACAAAAGTGACAGCTACTCTTATAAAATGACTGACAGCACAAAATTAAATTTGAATGATGATTTTTTTTTTTTTACAAAACAGACATTTAGCCTTTTGGGAATGAACTCTTCGTATGTGCTCACACACACACGCAGTCTGACTCTGCAAACTTGGAGTC
>OOFE01001909.1:2011-12011 GCA_900323365.1 Monocentris japonica | reverse complement strand
GTGTGCGCATATGTGTGTGGGTGCCCCCTTTAAAGGCCTTGTGTGGTGAATTAATATTCTCTCTATTGAGGAGAGTCAAAGCCTCCATAACAGCTGCTGCTTCTACACGACTACTGTGTCCAAACAACCGACAGCCTGAACTAGTAGCCCTGAAGCTACTAGCCATTGTGTGCGCGTGTGTGTGTATATGTGAGGTGTTTATAGATTGTTCAATAGAACATATCTTTGAATGCACCCCCATTCTCCATCACCTCTATCAAATCCTTACCAAGATGTGAAGTAAACACATTTAGCAGTCAAGGGATACCCTGACATTTAGAATTTAACAGTTCTTTTTTTTCCCTCATCCATGTGGTGAAAGTGTGAAAACTGAAACCTGTTCATGTATGCATCCATGAAAGTGTGATATATGGTTCACATAATGACTTTAATTTTCATTTGTATATGAATCAGGACAAGTTTATGCTTTGATTCACTAGCCATTCACTGAATCTGGTTTTTGTTTCTCAAATAAAGTCAAAGTAAAAGTAACAAAGCAGTAAAACACTGCTGATGACAACCTGCCGACCTGAAACCAACTTTTAAAACCTTTTTAATGCTGGATGCTAATGCTAACTGTAGCCGTAACTCTACCTGACTGAATTCAAAGGACCATTCCAGCATGATTGGATTTTTTTTGCTTATTTATTTATTTTTTTTACATTTTACATCCATGTAATGTTAATTCTGTTTTTACATGCATTTTTTGTTTTTCTTTTTGCCTGCTAAATTCTTGACCAATGAACAAGACATTTGCAAGGTTTTGAAGCAGCGTGAATGCAAATTGAAACAAAGTAGTGTTTCAGTGTGTCAAGGTCAGGTTGTTTCAGACTTAACAAAAAGGACTATTAGGTGAGAAAGAGTGGCCAAAGAAACCACTCATTGCATGGTGAAAAAAACATGACGTCTAATACCTGTTATTTAAGACATTTTATTACTTTTTAAGGAGCCGCTGATACCCTGAAAGACAAAGACTGCTCAGAAAGAGAGACATTGTGTTAATAGGGAGTTTGATTGGAGTTTGACATTGTCAGTTGACAGCAGAGCACAAACAACTGGATTGTTCTGTCTTTCTCTCTCTCTATTCCTTTCCTTTCCCCTCCTTGCCTCTCCTCTCTACTCCCCTTCTCCCTCCCTCCCTCTTTGAGAGAGAGAGACAGAGACAGAGCGAGAGAGACAGAGAGTACCCACTGAGTAGTGAGAGCAACAGTATCTGCTATAATCACACTTGTCTGTCTGCAGCCTATTGACTTGGTTAACTGAGACCTACTGTGTGTATGTCTGTGTGTGTGTGTGCGTGTGTCCGTGTGTGTACCAGGTTTAACTCTACCCACTATATCCTCAGAAAATGTTTTTTTGGTCTATTTTCATTCATTTTGTCTCTGTATGTTCTGCTGCTGTTATTTTGCACCCTCATAACGCATTAACATCAGAGTTTAGGGTTAGATAGGTAGAGGTTTCTCTCTGTCTTTGTCCATCCTCTCACTTATCTCCTTCCATCCTCCCTCCTTCCTTCCCTCCCTACCAGCCAGCTGTTGCTGAGGGCCTCCTGGGTCTTACAGTTCCCTCAGACAAAAGGATGGATAGAGTTAGGAAAAAAACCCAACGACAGCCATGAACTTCTTTGTTCCCTACCACTCTGTCTTCCTTGATTACCTTGTTCTAGTCTCTCTCTCTCTCACTGTCTCTCTCTCCTTTATCCCTGAGGGAGTCTTCATGGTCTCTGGTGTCTGAGTCTGGTCTAACGGTCACTTAGGTAGTCTTGTCTGCGTTGCGTGTGGACTGTAAGATAAAACCACTAGAACCACTCTGGACTCAAAATGTATTTTTCAGCTTTTTGTTTTTCTTTTCAAATTTTATTTCCCCATTTGAAGGGAGTTTCCTCCCTTCAAGTGCTTATAGGACATTTTTCATTTTTCCACATATTTCCACTGTAACAAGTTTAGACCACTGAATCATGGCGCCTCCTTTTGTAAAGATTTTTACCTGAGAAATCACTGTTAAGAATGCCTGGATGTTCTTCACCACATAAAACCTCTTTGAGGCTGTCTCCTGTGCGAGGTTACTGATGGTGTTCGTTGGGAAATCAATTAAATCTCACAATGCACACCTGTGCACTGAAAAATGTTTGAAGAGCTTCCTGTGTCATGAAAGTGACCTTGGGCTCCACCAGTAGTGACAGTAGACATAATGAAACATAATGACATGTAAAGGATTTGATGGTTTTCAGGTATCATTTAAAAAACAAGCAGATCTAAACAAATCTATCTGCAAGCTCACACAGTGGGCCACAATCTCTATATACAGTACTGAATAGTTTATTGCCATATCAACCATAGTTTGATCTGAGTTTGTCTCAGTAAGCTCCGGATAGTCACACGACAAGACATCAGGGGCACATACACCGATCAGCCATAACATTAAAACCACCTATCTAATATTGTGTAGGTCCCCCTCGTGCCGCCAAAACAGCTCTGGCCTGTCGAGGCATGGACTCCACAAGACCTTTGAAGGTGTCCTGTGGTATCTGGCACCAAGACGTTAGCAGCAGATTCTTTAAGTCCTGTAAGTTATGAGATGTGGCCTCCATGGATTGGACTTGTTTTTCCAGCACATCCCACAGATCTCAATCCTCAATTGGATTGAGATCTGGGGAATTTGGAGGCCGAGTCAACACCTTGAACTCTTTGTCATGTTTCTCAAACCATTCCTGAACAATTTTTGCAGTGTGGCAGGGTGCATTATCCTGCTGAAAGAGGCCACTGCCATCAGGGAATACCGTTGCCATGAAGGGGTGTACTTGGTCTGCAACAATGTTTAGGTAGGTGGTACGTGTCAAAGTAACATCCACATGAATGCCAGGACCCAAGGTTTCCCAGCAGAACATTGCCCAGAGCATCACACTGCCTCCGCCAGCTTGCCTTCTTCCCATAGTGCATCCTGGTGCCATCTCTTCCCCAGGTAAACATGCACCCAACCGTTCACATGATGTAAAAGAAAACGTGATTCATCAGACCAGGCCACCTTCTTCCATTGCTCCATGGTCCAGTTCTGACGCTCACGTGCCCATTGTAGGCACTTTCGGTGAGGGACAGGGGTCAGCATGGGCACTCTGACCGGTCTGCGGCTACGCAGCCCCATACGCAGCAAGCTGCAATGCACTGTGTGTTCTGACACCTTTCTATCACAGCCAGCATTAACGTTTTGAGCAATTTGTGCTACAGTAGCTCTTCTGTGGGATCGGACCAGACGGGCTAGCCTTCGCTCCCCATCAATGAGTGCCCATGACCCTGTTGCCGGTTCACCGGTTGTCCTTCCTTGGACCACTTTTGGTAGGCACTAACCACTGCATACCGGGAACACCCCACAAGACCTGTCGTTTTGGAGATGCTCTGACCCATCCAACACATCAACTTCAAGAACTGACTGTTCACTTGCTTCCCAATATATCCCACCCCTTGACAGGTGCCATTGTAACGAGATAATTGATGTTATTCACTTCACCTGTCAGTGGTATTAATGTTGCGGCTGATTGGTGTATACAGATACTCTCATACAATACCCACTGTGAATGACACCAACAAATATTCAATGCCAGTTAATAGATTAAAAGTGACATGTTTCAAAAAAATTAGATTTGTGGAGCCCAGACGATTGAGTTGAACACCCTTCCTGCCTCAGGATAGGAGCTGTGATGAAAGTGAGAAGTTCTGGTGCTGACAGCCTTGGGCTTCCTTCCAGAAGGACAGTCAGGGAAATATGAATTGGCTGGCTGAGAGGAATCAGAGAACAGCTTCAGAGCTTTATGTTGCACACTGGTGGAGAAAATAGGAGACTGAGGAAAGTTGCGGGCGATGACTTCTGCAGCTGCGTGTACAATCGTTTCCAACCTCCTCCTGCACTGAGCAGATGCTTTGCCACACCAAATGGGATGGAAAAGGTGACCCTCTGTAAAAGTGCGTCATAGCTTCCCAGTTGAGGATTGTTTGTTGAAGGAAGTACAGTCTCTAATATACATTCTGTTTTATAATGTTGTCCTTCCATTGGTGGTGTCCAGGAACGTAAAGCTCTCACTACCGGTCCATTAAAAATTATATTCAAATCACATTTATTTTTATAGCCCTTCATCACCGTTACAGTCTCTAAGGGCTTCACAGTGCCCAACATGTGAAACAATAAATGATTAGTACACGACATCCCCCAGCCTTGGCCCCTCAACAGAGGACAACGAAAAATTGGAAGAAACCTCGGGAGGGACTACTCAGAGAGGGATCCCCCTACCAGGACGGTTAGATGCCGAGTGTGGGCAAGCAGCGTAGACACAATGCATAAAAGTTTATTATGGTGGGACATCCAGATCTGATGTGGGGCATCACAGCAAACGCCCGCTCAGTCAGTGTCATCATAGGACTAGGGGACCACGCAGGCTCCAACACTGCCCAGACAGGAGAATGCAAATGCCCGCTCAGTCAGCATTGTCCTCGGAGTGGGGGACCATGCAGACGCTAACTCTGCCGAGCTGCAGCCTGGAACAGATAGGAGACACACCCATACACACACTCTCACTCACACAGACAAACATGACCAGCATCAGTGGACAGGAACAGGTAGACCAGGAGAATAGGACATGTAGGCAGGATGCTAGTATCCATCGGCAGGAACCTGAGCTAACTGGTCTAGCCTTACTCTGAGAAGAGACTGAGCCACTCCCTCAAGGCTGGCCAAATGATAAAGAGAATAAATGGGGTTTTTAGCCTTGACTTAAAGACTTCAATAGAGCCTGCCTCTCTGATTGAGGCAGGCAGACTGTTCCAGAGATAGGGAGATATTAGATTTCAACCTTCTCCCTCCGAAGGTCCTCCACCATCAAACAATGTGCCTTCTGAATTCAGTATTGTTGTGCTGAACTGTATGTATGGCTGAACTGAACAGATGTCGCCATATAACAACGCAGCTGTGTTTATCCTAATAATCTGTTAATAGGATATTCTGTTAATCTGCCAGGATATTAGTTTTACTTTCTTTCCAAATTGACTGATCTCATACAAAAATCTCAACCGGACTAGATTAACCAAACATGGCACCTAATAATCTGTCAATAGAGATAATTTACTCATATGAACATCTTAACTGGATGAGAGTAACCTAAGAGTGATTCTGTTGCCCAGATAAACAATGAATCCAGTCCAGCAATGTGGCTGTTTTCAGTCCATTCACACAGATAAGCAGGATCCGTGGAAACATGGTGCAAAATGCAGGGATAGACGTGTTACTGTGCACCAAGTAATGTGAAGTAAAGAAGTGGGACCAGTTGACTTTATCACATAGTAAGACACTAGTAGTCCCGGGTTCCTTCAAGAGGTGAGAAACCAAACTAAATTTGCCCAAAATGATCTTCTGTTTAACGTTCATGGCACCAAATCATGTGATTCAGGGATATTTATTTCTTGAATGAGTTTTCAGGCTAGGGGATGGGGGTTGACCCTGCTGTCCTGACTAGGGTAGAAATGTCCTACCATCAGATATCTAACATTTGCCCATAGACAGTGATTGAGTCAGGTTGTTGAGTCAGGAACATTACTGGTAATCTGTTACAGATTACTGATCACATGCTCATAATTTTAATCAGCACAATAAGATGTGTATTATGATGTTGTTATCTTTGTGCACTGGCTCTACACATATTTTCCCTTACCACATAAACATAGTGCTGAAATCTCTTGGGAAAGCAAGAGTGCACAATACACACTCTGATATACATCACTTACTACTACGTGATGTCTGTCTTTCTATCAATCTTTCTGAATAATTCAATAAGCAATCAACTATTGTTTCAAAAGCATCTAGGATCTGATGACTGCGCTTTTTTCTACTAAGAATAATGTACATCTGTTAATTCTATATAATCAGATTAATGTCATCCCATTACATGTAATCCATTCCTCCCCAACTCTACTGCTAGCTGTTATATGAACTCACGGGTCCTATCGAGACACACTTTTAAACTTCTTTACTCTGATAGATGAGGTGTGTGTGTTTGTGTGTGTTTGTGTGTGTGTGTGTGTGTGTGTGTGTGTGTGTGTGTGTGCATGTTTTTCCCTAGCCCTCGAGATTTGACTGGACTTCACACAGGTGAGATGAAGTGCATTGTGGGAGGTGTTAATGTTTAACACTGGTGTGTACATATGTGGCAACACTGAGGTGCGAGCAGGAAGATAGAGGAGAGAGAGCAAATGGGTCGTACAGCGGTGAGAGGGGGAGATGAAGGTCTGGATTGGGAGTGAAGAAGAGGATTGAGTTGATTTCCATTCAGATTTCATCCAGTAACCCTCGCTCATTAACACTATTTCTGTCAAGATGTTTTTTTCACACTTTCACACTCAAGAATCCCTCAAATGTTGTGTTTTGGTTTTTCTTTCCACACATTTCTGCAAAATCTATCTATCTATCTATCTATCTATCTATCTATCTATCTATCTATCTATCTATCTATCTATCTATCTCTGTGTATTGTTATAAGAAGTTCCTCTCATTACTCCGTTGGTCTCAGGGCTGTTAACAGTACAGGAGGAACTAATTATGAATTTGACACCGATGATTGCTGGCCTTCAGCTTTCCTAAATACATCCTCCATCAATTATTGAAGGAAAAAATCCAATATGGGAGGGTGAAGGGAGGCAGGTTGCAGGCCACAATAACAGACTAACAGCATGAAAGATGGATCGACCAATGTGCAAATAGATGTATACACAAACAGGCAGACAGGCTGACAGATAGGTAGACAGGTGGATAGAGGGACAGACAGACAGGTCTTGTAACCTCTCAGGTCCTCAGCTCTTTTCATGGTAACTCTCCGACTGTCCTGTTTTCAACATACAGCTGAGTATGAAAGTATGATCGGTTTTTCTGAGCTTCCTAGTCCTACTATCACCACTGCTCTTGTCTCCTGGTATGTGGCCGAATTCAGAAAGGGAACTTCAACTTCTGTTTCTTTGATATGTCAGTGTACATAGGCAAAGCAAACCGGTTGCATGCGGTAGCCCCGCCGACACCTGGACTACCTCAGGCCTCGTGTTGGTCCCTGTGTGGCGCTGCTTTCTCATGCAGCTTAAAAAGAAGATTTCACTGCAGCAACTGTGGAGAAATCAGCATTGTTATACAAGGACAGCATTTTGAAACTGCTGGATGTTACTTACACACTTCGCTTTTGTTGAGATGGCTAAAGTCGTGAGTTCAGAAATGCAATTTGCTGTTCTCAGCCATTGTTGCCCAAAGGTTGAGGACTTCAAATATGGCTGCCAGAGGGTGTGTTACGTCTGCTGAACAAAACAGCCTGGACCAAACAAGCTTGTTATGTTGGTGGCCAGTTTAGTATATATTTTGGGCACTTTTAGCATGGTCCCTCTCCTTTACATTATTCCTTGTGGTGTCTGCACACAGTCAGCTTCAAGGCTTGTTTCAGAAGAAGCCATTTGCTGCCATTCATTTTTGAAAAACAACTTCCACAGACATGGAAATTGCCCAAGCTAGATAATTCATCACAGTAAACATGAAGCCTTCATTTGGAGTTTCTCTGTTTTATCATTATTTCATTGTTCTTGTGTTGAGTGTTTTCATATCAGTGCGTGCATTACATTATGCTCTGCTTCCTGTCAATCACCTGACGCCCACAGGAAGAAATGGAAATGGTCTCCACCAGGAAATAATCCCTCAAAAACATGTCACCCAAAAAACTTTATTGTCATACCCATGTCTTCTCATTTGGGGCGTCTTTGTAAGCAGGGACAACAGTTCATTTCTCATTAGGTTTGACACCCTAACGTTTGCATTTTAGAAACAACAAAAAAACAAGTAAATGTTAAAAAAATGTAGATGTAAACTAGACGCAGACAGTAGTATATGTGCTACAACTCTGTATGACACCGATATTTTCCTTTAACCCCCCAAAAACAGTTGAGAAACAGTTACAAACAGGACAGGGAAAAAGGTGTAGTCTATTTGATCCGTATGGAACTGGTGCGTGAGTATGATGTGGTGTGTGGATTACTGGAGCTAATACCAGGTGTTAGAAAGCAATCGCCCTACCCACACACACACACACACACAAACATATACACGTCACAGCCCGTCTCCAAGCACCTCAGCTCTCCATCAGCACACAGCTAAGACAAACACAACACCCACTCACAATTGTGTAACTCACCGCAATCACACATGCACACACACACACACACAGACATTATACCTATGCACTTATGCACACCTTTGAACTCACAGAAACGCATGCACATAGAAAAGCATTTATACATCATGACCAACACACACACTCACACACACACACACACTCACAAACACATCACAGTGCATTTACAGGGCTGGCTGGCTGCCTAAGCTGCTAATTACAGTTGTGTGTGTGAACTCTCACTCTCACTGACTGAACAACCCAATACTAAACACCACAGAGAGAGAGAGAGAGAGAGAACCTCAGGGTAGTTCCATCCATAATCCATATTTAATGGCTTATTATGGTACAGCTTGTGGTTGTGTTCTGCTAGTGTTTTCATTAGGCTGATTAAAGGGATATTTACAGAAACCTTCTGTCTGTAAATAGGTTCTGTGTGTAAAAATGCTTCTCTTGAGCTGTATACCCTGTGGCCCCCATGCCCTTTCCTCTGTAATATACATTCAAAAGCAAGTTATACTGTATGCAGCTAAAAGCCCTTAAACCACAAAGTAGTCTGTACAGAGCACTGCAGAGGCTTGTCGACTGCACGTTTCAGTCTCCCAATTATACTGAGTCCAGAAATGTAATTTAACCTGTCAGTGACCGTCCATTTCTGAGGGGTTTGGATTAAATAATTGCAAAGTCAGAAGCGTATTGGAACAGTAATTGAAAGTGTGACTATCAAAAACCATAATCAAAAGCATCCAATTTGTTGTTTTGATGTAAAAAGCATCTCCTACCTACCTCCTCAACTACTCAACCTCAGTAGTATGCCACCTCCTCAGGGCTCAATTTTCATGAATCAAGGCGCAGTGGTCAAAGAGGTTGGATTAAAAGGCTAAATTGACTTGCGCTTTAGACGTGGTCTTCACAGGCAGAACTTCACCCCAAAACGGACACCAAAATTACATCCATCCTGGTGCATGTCTATCCTCCAAATTACCAAACTGACGACGGTGGAGAAAAGTTGTCATTGCGCCTCCTGGAATTGCCATTGACTGCACCATGGTTGTTTTTGGTGGTTGGCGGTTGTTTTGCTGCATAGTAACTGGTCCTTCAACAGTCTTACAGACCCGCTGGGCTCAAATAAAAGACAGTCACTTTCCTTTATTGTATCCTCTCTCGTTCTCGCCATTCCCTCGCCTCTTCCATTCACTATCGATCGATGCGTCCACACTTGAGCGAGCCCGGACACCTATTAAACTTTTCACAGTGTGACTCAGTAATAGAAAGTCTTTTCCTCTTTGCTTCCCCTCGTACGACCTCTGTGATCTGCACTACGGAGACACGCTTTAATTAAGGGACGAGAGAAGATGGGGAGATGCTGAAAGCGGAGGAGAGAGAGAACAGTGGAGTAATTAAATGGTGTGTCGGTAGAGAGGTTTATCCTTGAAGTAGGAAAACAATAATGAATAAAAAATAATAAACTTTATTTTCATAGCACTTTTCAAAACACAGTTGCAAAGTGCTTAACAGAATAATAATAAAAACTAAAGCCTATAAAGGAAGAAAAGCAATACAATCTTGG
Source organism: Monocentris japonica (assembly GCA_900323365.1). Taxonomy (NCBI): domain Eukaryota; kingdom Metazoa; phylum Chordata; class Actinopteri; order Trachichthyiformes; family Monocentridae; genus Monocentris; species Monocentris japonica. Next base: position 2,220 of record OOFE01001909.1, on the reverse strand, counting down.
AAAATAAAAACAGAATAACAACATAAGGAGAAATAAAACAACAATTAAACCGTGTCGAGCTGCATCAGAGGTGTAATAGTTGTGTAATAGTTGGTCATTTCTGAGAAGAGTGAGAGTTTGTCTGCAGATTCCAAATTGTGGCTGCACGATCGTACAAAAGCACAGAGCTTAGAAATAGGGGCGTTATAATTGCTTTATGATCTGACACG
>OOFE01001903.1:22514-32708 GCA_900323365.1 Monocentris japonica | reverse complement strand
GTTTCTACCATACATATTTACCCCTACAGATCAATCCAGCTGATCCAGCAGCTGCCAGACCTTGACCTTAAACTCACCCTGAGAGATGGAGCTCCTGTGGAGGGACGGCCGAGCACTCGCATGCTCACTTTTCCGTGTGTGTGTGTGTGTGTGGGCATGGAGGTCGGTGGGAGAGGAGGAAGCTGTAGCACTGAGGTAGGACTTGGAGTGACTAACAATGGCCCACATACATCCTGTGACTGTCAAAGTCCTGAAGACCCTACACAAACACTTTTGAGTCAGGGCCCACAATTCCCCCTTTTTCCCTCAGTGTTCCAGGTTTTGTTTCAGTTTTGGTCAGTTTTTGTAGAGGCTTGAATGCATTCTTTCACTTTTTTCTGCTGAAATGTGTGTAGTTTATTTTTAGAAACCTTTTTTTCAGTGTGTTTCCCTGACTTGGTAGAGTTGGTACCAGAAAATCGGAGAAAAAGGACAGCCGCACTAATAGCTCAAGCTGGGAAACTTCCTGCTTGGGAGACAAACCAGGAATGCTTAGTAGGGGAATAAGGGAATTGTGGGGGAATACAGGCCAGTCTCTCTATAGTCCATTTTTATGCAGACCCTCTTGGGAGCCGTTCAGAGTTGGTTGGCGCTCTTACTTCCTAAAAATATGCAACACACAAGCAAGATTTTTTTAAATATTTGAACACAGACCACTTCTAGCCGCATCCCCCTCCCATTATGCGCTGTCTCAGCACACCCCTCTCTCCAGTCTGAAAGAGAGAGGCCATCAGGGCCTGCAGGCCCGCAGAACTCACAGCACACATCAGCATGGGCAAAACACTCTCCTGATTGCCTTGGTGTTGGAACCCACTTTCCAGAAACTCAGCAGAAAATTAATGCAGAGTGGCTCCATGTTGAGGGGAATGCATGCACACCTGTATCCCTTAACTCCCCCTCTTCCTCAGCAGCCTCTTTTTATCCCTGTCTGGATGGTTGCCCCCCCCACAGAAGCCAAGATCCCCTTTACTCCTTCATCATTCCACAATGGCAGCCTTCTTACAGAGAATACAATGTTCTGCCAGTGAGCATTTTGAGAAAACTCCCCAATAGCTGTATGCACTGCTTGGCCAGTGCTGTTTGCTTTGATGGGTCGATGACAGACTGACCTAAGCAAAACTCTTTTTACTGCCCAAGATTTTGCCAGTGCTTTCTTTTTACGTTCACATGGGCTTGCTGTCACAGAGTTCAACAATGTAAAGGGGACCACCCGTGCTGCACTGGGCAAAAATAGATGTCATGAAGGAGCTTGCTGTGGTTACATTTGTGGTAAGCTATAGTTCTGTGCAAACACACCAGAATGCTGACAGGGAAAGGAGGACACTGCGCTCTTTAACCAGCAGAGGGCGACTGAAGATCTGGAAAGAATCACATTACATTATTAGGCCAACATGACCTCCTGTTTTCTCCAAGTGTCAAAAATAACATCTCCCATTACATTCATGGCTATTGAGGAAATTTAAGTAGGATGGTATGAAAACCTCCTACCAACCAGAGCTGAAACAAAATGTAAAGGTACAGTCTGTGTCATGTTCAATGCCTGTGCAACTGAGAAGCACAAAATCTTCATACAAAAAGACTCACAGGAAAATGGCATTTTCTTCTGTATTATTTTTTAAAATATTTTCACTGTATCTTTTGTTGTGGTTGTCAACAACTGAAAAGCTCAAAGATACACAAGTCCAGTGATGCCCTGGAGCCCTACTAGAGGTCACCTTACCACACAATGCACTCTCAAAAGCATCCCTATATTTTACAAGCCAAGGACTGGCCAAATTTAATCATACCTTTACTCTCCTGCCTGGTCCACACCGTAAAAAATCCCTACCACTAAGCAACCGTCAGCGCCACTCCTCCACCCACTCCAGCACCTCTCCCTGTTGTTCCCATGGTGAGGGCCGTCACAGGCCAATTCGAAGCAGCCACCAGGACCTTGGTGGTCTGGAGCGTCTCCGAGGTGGCACAGCTGCAGGGCTGCAGAGAGTAAATAGTGGATGGAGGCATGGAGGGAGGGAGGGAGGGATAGAGGGATAGAGGGATGAGAATGTGGAGTCAGCAGCCTCCCTGCCCTGCCCGGGGAAGAGGAAAGCCTACAAAGCCTGCAGATTCAGAGCTCACACACACAGTGGACCGCCCTGAGACTCAGCTTAGTGGATAGGGCTTTGGCCAGACAGAGGGGGTAGTCAAGGCACTGGGGAATTAATTTTCTGAAAGCATAAACTTTTCTTTTTCACTAGATTGTAATTACGATATTTAGATTTGAATATTTGATCACACCAAAACCCTTTTTGACTTGGTGATACTCCAGTGTGCAACAGTAGTAGTTCATTGTTTGTGCGCTCCACATACCTAACTTACTGAAAATGTTTGGGTTATGTGCTCAGATAACTAGGGACAAGTCAAAGCTACTAGAGATACAATTTGGTGTTCACCCAGAAAGGGGTGATAAGCTATCATATACTTCTGTGGAAAAAAGACATAACAATGTCTGTCAAAATGCGCTTTATAGAAAATGTATAAAGAAGCATAGAACTCACTAGTGCCCAAGTCTTGAGGGACCGTGAAATGAGTAGCCAACATCCACATGTTATACACACCGCCTGTTTCCAATAATATTACCCTTGTGGGTGATGACAGGTTGAAAAGTGATTTACCTGAGCAGACTTTTTATTACAAATCTTTCTTGCACTATTCCCTCCGCTGCTTAAGGAATCAAGCTTGCTCCACTGTGGAATTGAAACCAAGTACTAAATAGTGTTTTTTTTTTTTTTTTTACCCTAGTGATAAAGATAGATGAGGTGAAATCAAACAGAAGATTAGCAACTGGGACTGTCGCTGAGGTGTGGCAGGCTTGGGTACTGAAATGAGATCAGCACAGGGTGTGAGGAAGATGAAAGTTAAACGTCCATTCTTAAAATATTCCATATAAAAATATCTCCGGTTTTATAACGCCATGATCGTTCTCCAAATTAAACACAATGACAATGGTATAAAACTATTAAAAACAACAGTAAAAAATACAATTAACCTAATAGTCAGCCATGACAGCAAACTGTGTCTTCTCAATTGAATTGTCCATTGAGAAACTATTTTTTCCACAAGTGGCTTTTTCATTATTTTCTTTGAGAATCCACATCCAAAGCAGTGTACTTAGTGTATGTTTTGATAGATTCTGAACCAGTCATCTGGGTTTTGTCTCTCTATTTAATATGCCAAGGGGGAAGGGAGAGATGGGACCCGTTCTACCAGGAAATATAGGTATCTAATAGATCTACTCCCCACTCGAATTTTGACAGCAATGGCAGGTCTGGTGAACTAATGACATACTTCTCTTTCTGGCTGGGGGGAGAAATACACCACCACAGGGGAAGCCACAATCCTAATAGGCAGCTGGAAAAAGAAAGGCAGACATAAACTACTGGATTGGCCACTCTCAGAAGAAGAAGCCTCTGTATAACAAATAATGTATAGACTGAATCAGGAGAGACTTTTATATGATTCATTTTATGTGAGAAGTTAAGAATGGACAAAATATCCACAGATAATCTGAATCCGCTCATATTTCACCGGGACATGTGCTTCCCCTTTCCTGGATTACTGAGGCATGTAATAAAACGCACACTGTTTGACTTGCTTCCTCTGAACCCTGAAGCCCCAGAAATGGTGTTTAATATGATGTGAATGCATATGAATTCCATTGTATGAATTTCATCTTTAAGTCAGAAAGTGAAAAGCCAAAGTGGAAATTGCAGACAGGTATAAAGGCCAAGAGAGGAGCGGATCGCTCTCATTGATAGGGAGGAGAATTAATACATGTTTTTTGTGTGTGTGGCTTTGGTTTCAGTTTAAGCACTCAATTTGTTGCAATTAAGACAAAATAAAGAGGATTTTCTAAACTTTTTAAATATAAGTGTGGGTCATGAGGTCCACAGGGCTCCTTATCTTAAAATGAGATCCTTTCAGTTTTTGGAATTACAAACTTTGGGACTTTGGGACTTAAGAAACATAATGGACGCACGCATCATTAAGAATGAAATTCAGCCAACTCATTTGAAACAGAGTTTGTCATGGGACCAATAGGGTAAAGGCACTTAGAGGGATTACTGTCGGTGATTCAAAGGTTGCTAATACTTGAAATATAATCAAATCACCTTGAAATCGTCGTATCACTGATGAGCTCACTGGTGATGATTCTTCAAAATGTGAATATGTTTCACTTGTGAATGTGGGGAAGATCCTAATCCTGATAGTTATTCAACATTCATACATTGCCCGTCATATAAGCTCATGCAGTTCAGGTGTGTTGAGTGCATTCTTTCATGCTTGCCAGGACAGTTTTTGATAATGAATTGCCTCTGCAGCGTTTGACTCAGGAAAGGAGGAGGCGAGGGGCAGACAGGGAAAATTAACAGCTGTGTTTCATAAGAGAAAGACCAGAATTTAAAGCATGCCTGATTTGAGAGCCCATGAATTACTTCTCCTCTGTTGTGTGTGGCCTCCTCTCATATGCTGAAGCACAGAGCATGAAATGGCTCTAAATTGGCTGTGTTTGCCCTCAGAGGAGTGCTCTTTTGAGATCATATCCTAGTCCCTCAGAGAGGCGGTCCAAAGGGTTGCTGCTTATTCAATTAGTCTTGAAGCCATGGCTCTGAACAGGGGAGGGCAAGGAAGAGTGTGAGAGAGAGGAAAGATAGATGGTGGTGGTCTGTGTGTGTGTGTGTGCGTGTATGTGCGTGCGTGCATGCATGTGTGTGTGTGTGTGTGTGTGTGTGCAAGGTCAGTTTATCATCAGTTTATTTATGAAGCATTAAAACTTCAGACACTGATTTTATGTTGTTCATATACAGGATTGAAGAAGCCACAGTCATCTGGGAACATTCAGGGAGACTGAAAATATTTTGTGCTGATAAAGTGTGTTGCTAAGCGCAGATTAGGTCCTTTGCCAGAGGGTGGCGCCTAGATGACATCTCATAACTAGGTGTTAATGACTTGGGGGGCTTGAGAAGAGGGACACAGAGACTGCATTTCATTCCAAAGGGGTCATCCCTAAGCCCTACTCCCTACTCAGGCAGCTGTTCAGTTACCTGATGCCCAGGTCACTTCGCTGTGCACTGAGAACCACTTTGACCAACTGCAAAGTAGTCATGTTCGTCACAAAAAAGTTGCGCTGATGATTTTCTTTTCCCTTTAGGGTGAAGAACATTTTATTTGCACCGATAATGCTACAATGCAACATATAAGTGCTAACTAGCAGTAATGTTACCTATCTAGCAAGTTACTCCAATATCTTTAGTAGTCTCCATGCTATTACTAAGATATTTTTAATAAACTAAATGGATGAATTGAAAATCAAAACAAATTAGTTTAAAATATATTATACAATGTCACAAGACACAAAAGCCCATTCAGACAAGATACATTTCTCCAGGGATGGTAGGGTAATTGTTTTTCCCTCGACCCCGTATTAATTTCGGCTCAAATTACCTTCTGTTTTGCGGTGCATTTGTAGGTGGCTTGATAATTGTAGTCCCAACGTGTATCAACAGACTCTCAGATTTGATAATCACCTGAAGAGCTTTTGGCAAAGAGAAAAAGGGCTGAAGGTTTTTAGCTCTCATCAGCTTCCGTAGGTCTGAGGCGCAAAGAATCATGGTCAAATCTTTTCCTTCTCCTCTCTGAAGTTACCATGCCATGTACATTTCAGGAACGCTCAGTTTGAAGGGCCTTTCACAGAGATCAAAATCAACCTCCACCAATTGGAACCATACTGAATATTTCACATCCTGCTCAGAGCCCCGTGCAGGTACAAACTGCTAGATTGGATCGCAGGGTGAGAGAGACCTCAGTGCAGCTTGGAGAAAAACTTTGGCCTATGTCACATGAAATGCAAATGGCCAAATTATATTGTTCCCTAAAATGACAATATTGTCAAGTTTGTATTGTCACTGTGAATCACCACTGTGAATCAATCACTGTGTTTTCTTTTTTATATAAAACATAAGTTGGAGGAATATCCAGTTTTCCCACAAAACTCACCTAAATATGATATCTTTCTAGTCTCACTTTTCCCTTCTGGACTTGATTTCCACAGTACTGTCTCCTTCCTTGTCTGTAGGAAAAAGAGGAATATTTCTGTGTAACGGTGAGCTGATAGACAGTGACACTTAGACTAAACAAGGTAGAGGTGATGACAGGAGCTGTGGAATCCGAGCATGGAAGGCCCACACTGCCAACACACCTTGTCACTCTGGAGGTTTACTAGCTGTGACATTAGGTTCCACGTGTACTACTACATGCACCTCAAGCCCACTTTTACTGTGGCATACATTGCCATCTCTGTTGGGTGTGCTGACTGGCTATGTATGTGTGGTCGTTGCACTCTGTGTCACAACAGGTTTGTTCCTGACTTAAACTGGATGGATTTGTGCCTCTTATTGCAGACCTGTACACATTTTGTGTAGCAGCACTGCATTTTGATATTAAAGTACACTGGTTCAAGTTATTTTGCTGTTTTTTTATAAACTGATGAAAACAATAAAAGCCAAGGCATGTATCTGGGATGTTTGACAATCACTTAATGTCATTTTTCCAGCTAATCAGCGCTCTAGGTTTAGACATAGTTGATTTTCAACTCCTGTGCCAAAGGATGTGGAAAGTCAAGACTGTGATTTCTTTAAAAAGGTAACATATGATACTTTATTAAATTAAAACATAACAAGGTTTGATGTTAAGTGCTTGGTCAATAACATGGAGCTAGTAGTTAGGGTAACGTTAGCTCATGTGATGAAGCCAAAGGCCCAACAATGTTGATGAATGCACTTGTTTGCTGTTCGCTGATCACTGTAGGTGAGCTATCCTTGGCGGTGTGACAAAGAAAGCTAGTGTTTGCTATACTGTAAATACATCTGTGGTTTGTGTTTAAAATGTAGGAATGATAGTCTAGATCCCTAAAGTAATGCACACACACTGCAGTAGAAATCAGGAGCTGATAAATATATGCACTCTGATTGACAGGGAAGAGACCTGCAGAAAAATAGAATGGAGTTTTGTAGCGTCACCTTTGGACATATTAACTAACACATCTGCTACAATACAGTCATATGTATGATGAATTGGGAAAAATGGGCCTTTTTATTTATTCAATAATTTCTGTACTTATTTATTAATCCTCAACTCCCTGCTTATCTTGAGCTGCGGTAAATGGTTCAATATTTATTTCAGGTACATGCACACAGTGTGCATGCAGAGAGTTAAAGTTTAATAAATAAATAAATACACAAATGATTGAATAAATTTAAAGGCAGACTGCACAATCAATGAAACACAGGTGGAACTAGCTACCTACATTTACCTTACCTTAGTTTGAATAACAGATAAGAACATTCTGTTACACAATATGGAAGAATTGTGTTTGTCAGTGATCAATATATAGATCATTTATCCAAAATGTACTGCATGTGTATTTTTGGCAGTGCACAAATATATGAGAAAAAATTACACACACTCAACATTTTAATCTCAACCTTTTTTCAAGATTGGCAGGTCTGTTACTGTATGTCATGGGATGCATGCAGAGGTTGTGGGTGATCAGATATTGTGAGCTCAACAAGGGATCTGTTTATTTAAGTTGATGCCATCATTCAGTGGTGCCTCCAAAGGTTTTCTGCTAAGCTCAGTGCATCAGGAGAATGTTTTCAACAACTACAAGTATATTTGTCATACTTCCATGATCAGATCATCGGATGGCATATTGTGCCTCAAAAAACAGAAGAGTGTAACAAAAAGCGAATTGTAAAAAATGAGAAGTAACTGGTCCTAACCCTGTGAAGCGCAGTCTCTCTTATATTCTGAAGACAGAGAAGGTCTGTTTCTAATACTGTTCTATTTTTAATCAGTGTCTTGTGTCTTGAAAAACAAGCACAGGATAAATCAAATATCTACTTTATGTTGCATTAACCTGACTCAAGGCTGAGGCTCAATACTTTCTTTGGCAAATCATTGGGCAGTGTTCGGCACATTTTTTTCCCCAGCTGAATAAAAGACGAAACCTCATTCAGATGAGGTACAAATGAGTGTGGTCCAATGGAGCCAACTAAGAGTTCTCCATTCTGTGGTGGAGGCCAGCACTCAGCCAGCCAGTCTTTCAGCAAGCCAGCCTCTGTCAGACCAGGCAGTCAGAGTGCATAGCTTACCGGAAACCAGGGCAGTTATGATTGAGTTCCTGTTATTGACTGCTTTTTTTGTGGAGACCAGGTTTCTGCCATGTTCATTTTTTCCTCTGCCAGCTGTCAGAACACAGAGTGAACACTGTGGAGGCCGTTTAAAGTACAGAACCACACACCTAAGCACTTGGGGGCCCACCAAAGCTTTCAACTCCAAATAGTCATTTGTTATCCAATGGCAAGCATGGAATATTTGATAAGCAATTCAAGGTTTGAATGTTACCTTTGTCGTCCCCATAGATTGTACCATAGGGTAAAAAGAGATCTCTCTACATGCTTCTACTGTGGCTTCTGTGTACACTAGAGCAGGAAACCCAAAGTACCTCTCAGACAGTAAATCAGCCTGGGGATTGGGATGCTCCCGTTCACAGGAGGGCTAACTATGTGGGATGGGAGCTGTGGAGGTTAGGGGGTGAGAGGTAGTGCATTGTTTGGCCCTTGTCCCAGCTCATAGTCAGGCCAGCGCTAGCTAGAAACCCTGAAAGATGTGTTTGTTGTACAATATGTTGTAGCGCCATTGCCATCTGGGTATAGACCTCCGGTCAGCACTGCTGTGGGGTTCTCTGTGCCAGAAATAATAATAATAAAACAAAGAGACCCATTCATTCCTCCTCCCCCAAGATGAATTTACTGCAGTAATGATATTAAAGGTTCAGAGAGGATTACCAAAGTAGCAGGCTTTTTTTTCCTCTTAATGTCACTTTTAAGGGCATCCAACATCTTCAGTCCATTTGTAAAGGAACCCAGTGGATAAAAATTAAAACATGCATTATATTTTGGAGTAGCTGCTCATTCTGGGTGGGAGGAGGATTGCTTTTATAGAAAGACTAGCTTCCTGGTGTGACATTTGTGTCACCCTTTAAAACGAGAGCTGCATGCTATCAACTTGACAACTCAGTTTAACATTGGTCAAAATGGTAAAGGAATTATGCTGAGGCCACACACGTGTCACCTTTTTGAGGAGGATTTCAATTGAAATCTTCATGAATCAGTCGGATCATACTGGATGTCTGAGAAGTGAAGAGGTTTGTTTATGTACCCCATGGAATACAGTGTAAGCATTTCAAGGAGCAGTTGTGGTGCCAAAGAGATGAAAGTTAAAACCAAATACTTTGGTCATGTTTTTATCTGTAGATTAATGTAAGTAGTTAATTGTGTCAGCCCTTCCACACTTACTTGATGTAATAATGGAGCTGTGTATCTGTCTTCACTGAGAGATACTCCACATGCCTCAAGTTTCTGGTATTCATATTATTGTCTAGACGAACCCCCCCTTATACAGTCCACCTCTTCCACTCTCTCCCTCCACCCATATCTACATCCTCTTCCGGCTACCTTCCACATTGAATTTGGCACTAACTACTCCAGCGGAAGTGAACCATGATATAGGGGCTGCTGTACATTACTGAATTCTCAGGTGGGCAAGAGAAGGATTGTGTGGTGATTACTGGGCAGCAGTTTGTGTAAATTTAGTTCAGTCTGGAGCTGCTGTGTCATTGCACTGAGGGAGTCACTCTGTCCAGCCACAGGATTGGAGCCCGGGTCAGTCTTGCAGGAATATGAAGGGGGAAACAGCAATCATGTGTGTCAGCTCCTAGTATTTAAACTAAATAAAGCACAAAGCAAAATCACAAGAAACCATGTTCATAACCCTGAGAGGGTCTTTTTTGACAAGAAGAAGTAAAATTGTCACATTTTTGTATTGTATTACTACATGTCCACAGCTGTTAGGGGTCAGACTACGGGCCTCTATTGATTACATATTGATCTTGAGGCACCTCCAAGCCACCTGTTACTGCAAACACAGCCATCCATTAAGAGCTACCCAGTGGTGCTGATTGCTTTGCCCCTGACCCCAGCTGCTTGTTTACTCAGGGCATGGTTGCCAGTGGGGGATGTGGGGTGGAGAGGAATAATTAGAATTCCATAGAGT
>OOFE01001901.1:2976-15760 GCA_900323365.1 Monocentris japonica | reverse complement strand
AAACTTCATGGATGTGTATGCGCGTGTCCTCTTGGCAGAAGATGGCGAGTTTGGGCATTTGCCACGGTGTCCCACCAGGGTGCTGGAGCCGCATCGGGGGGGGACAGATGGACTAAATTCTCTTTTCCGTCCCCGTGGTTCTCAACTCAGACAGTAGGGAGAGAGAGAGGAACAGAGAGCCAGAAAGAGAGAGAGAGAGATAAGACAGAGATTTAATCATTGAAATGGAGAAGAAAACCCTCAAAAAAAAAAAAAAAGAAGCCTTGCTGCTTCAAAGTGAGAGAGAGAAGAGAAAGAGAGGAGCATACCAAAAGGCTGGAGGTACCAAGAGACTGTGCAGTTCGGTGCCAACAGCATCTAGTGTATGAAAGAGACCCAGAAATAGACTTTCTACTGGTCTGCCCAAACTGGGTCTGGTGCAACACACTGCACTACATTGGAACAAACAAGTCATTCGTGATAAGACGGTGCAGAGTGGGCCTTTTTTGAAATTTCTTGGGACCGACCGAGTTATACTAGCTGCTGGTCGCAACTAAAAATTATATTCAAGTTTTACATCCTTCTGATGTGCAGAGAGGCCCCCAGCAGACATGGTTGGTGATGCTGGAGAGGAAAAGATCTAACGTTGGTGAGTCCAGTGAGTCCAGTCCACTGCTGTTTAGGAGACAGTAGTTTTGATTCTTCACTTCCTGTGGGCAGAGATTTCCTGCCAGCCTCCGTACCCGACACCAGTTTCATTTGAGCAAATAGGGTGAATCTACAGCGCCTCAATTAGTGGAGATGGGATGCTCTTCTTTCCTAGTGCAGCTGTGTAGTATTTAATAGAGCGAGTGTGTGTTTGCTGGAGGTTTCCATAGCAATATTCTCTGCATGGGGCGAGCTGGCCCTTGCTTCTCGCCCAGTGGATTGTATTATGGTTAACTAACTAACTGACTAACTGAAGTAAGTGGGTCTTTGAGCCATCTAGCTCCATCTCTCTCCATCTCTCTCCATCCCCCTAGCTGTCTTCACAGAGACAACTGAGAGAATGGAGAGAAAATGCACCAAAAAAAATGCACCAGCCCACTTCATCTGCGAGTGATGTAACCTTGTCTTTCAAAGTCACAAATGACATTGGACATAATTTAATAAGACTTTCAGAACCTGCAGACACCCTGACATTTACACTTTTCACCCACCTACCCATCATCCTCCTTCTATCCTCCCATCCCTCTATCCTACCTCTCTGGACCAGGCGGTGTGAGCGAAGAGGCAGACCTCCTCTTGTTGAAGAAGTTCTCCTTGGTGACCAGTCGGACATTGCCTCCCTCCTGCTGGGCCTTGCTGAGAGAGGCCTGGGCCACGTCCTCTCTGCCGACGTACCTGGGAAGGTGGGAGGCAGAGAGGGGGGAGAGAGAGAGAGATGATGAAGTGAGGGAACGCAGGATTTGTAAACATACACACATTCAAGTTCGAGGTCGGAGGTCAGAGGTCAGCTACAGAGCAGCAGCCCTGGAGCTGGTAGGGATTCGGTGTCTTGCTCAAGGACACTTGAGCAGGGGGGGTGTTTGCTAACACGCGGGACCGAACCAGCGTCCTCTGGCTGAAGGACGCTCTCGTTAAAACCTCTTCAAACACTAAGGGCATCCCGAGGCTCCAAAGCAACTTGGCCGCTCGGAGAGTCCAGTGGGGAGGTTAAGTGCCTTGCTCAACAGGTTGTTTTGACGGCTGTTGTTCAGTTCCTCTGACCGGATTTTCCTACCTGGACCAGGAGTCGATGAGTTCGCTACAGCGTGAACACCGTGAACAGGATGGAAGCGTAGGAAGAGGTGAATGGTAGAGGTTGGAGAGAGTGGGGGTACTGGGATGCTGATACCAAAATAGTGCCAATATGAAGTTAGAGTATCACATCAGAGAATTTCCACATTACTACATGCTGATACAAAGAGTCAAAGAGCCAAAGATGACTTCTTTCCACACAGAGAAGTATCTTTCTAATGTATAAATGGACTATACCTCAATCATCGATGGTGTGAATGTTTGGGAAAAAGTATTGTAGATTTTTATTTTTTTTAACAGAGGTGTGAGAGAGGAAAGGATGGAGAGAAATAGAGATGAGGAGGCAATGTTTTTATGAACAGGGACGATGCACTGTGGGTCGTTTTACACGCAATCAATTTCAGGTAATGGAGCTGTTGGAAATTTGTAATGTGGCTTGATAGTAAACGTGTGTATTTTGCAAGCGCGTGTTGTTTGATGGCTACGTCAATTGATGGCTGTGACAAATGGCAGCTCTGAAATAAAATCAATAACTGGGACAGGGCCTAGGCCTTTAGGAACATATGCTAGAAAAAGAAATTAACCCTATTTAGCAAAGAAGCAGAACTGATTACAGTAATAAAATATTGCTAAAAACTGGCTACACTTAGTGGGTAAATGCGCCACAATGGATTCCTCGGGAGAGGAAGTAGGAAAGGAAAGAGGAGAAGCTTCTCTCAAAGGTGAGAGGAGGAAGACAGTAAGTCTCCATCAAACAGCAGAGCCTCCTCTGCTTCAAACAGAGCCAGCACAGAGGGCGGATGAAACAAGATACTCGACACTAAACTGGAGTCCAACTGCGCCTCGGTGTGTGTGTAGGTAGTTGGACAGTATGGATTCAAGTAATTCTGTAAGTTTTTTTTTTTTTAACTAAAGCTAATCCCTTTATATGTGATTGCAGCCCCTTCCTTCTGCATTGCATTTTCTCTGATGATCCAAACCAGAGCAAAGGGCCCTGGGATATTTCATCCAATAATGCATACTTTCTGAGAACCATGTAAAACCAGATTCAACTTTTCATTATATGGATGAAAAGGTCAATAATTAATGTTTACCTACTCATTAAAAAATGTTTGGTTGGCTAAATATGTCACACCGAGGTCACACCACTCAATCAGGTGTGTGAAAAGTGGTGGGGGATGCAGCTGCAAACCCCATGTCATAATCAATGACTTTGCCGCGAGGAAAGTTTTGGCGTGTGGAACACCGACAGCAAGAAACCGCAAGGTGGGAGTGCAGTCGTCATCATTTTTTTCCCGACATTGTACCCGGAGGCCCCGCAGCCTCCCTCCACCCCGGGGGCAGCCTGCAGTTCAGCACCCAGGATGGAGCTGACGGAGGGATGCTCAGCTGTGTGGGATCACCCTAATGAGCCGTTGCCCCAGCCTGGCCCAGCTGAAGACACTGTGATGGATTGCGGGACTCCTGAACAGCCTCAGTGAGCCCGTGGCTGGCTTTGGGGTTGGAGCAACCTCCAACCGTGCCCCGCCCCCAACCAGAAGCTACCGGCCTGCAAGAAGAGCTTTCTTTGACTTTGTTCTTTTGGGCTTCCGCACTCACTTGGACATCGAATTCAAAGACTTTCAAGGTCTTGTTTGGGCTCAAATTCAAGCACTCAACATTGCCATGTTTTGGGGAGAAGACATGACATTGGGGCCTCATTATTTACTCATGGCCTTGGTGAAATCATTTCAAAGCAAACAGCTGCTGTATCAACACAAATATCGTCGATCCTAGAATGGAGAGAGAGACACACTGATGCTTTCAAAGCCACCCATTCATTTGCAAAGACTTTCAAGGATTTTCAAGTGCTAGGTTCCCTCATGATTCTTTGGAAATAAAAGCGTGACCAAGATTTGACAGGTGTGACATTTGGCGGCGTGTTTAGCGATACCTTCGGTTATGGTACACAGCAGCAGGGGAGAGTTTATGGTCTGTTTGGGAGAGGATTGACAATGGTGTGACTGACAGACGGTGCCAACAGTAGTTAAAGAATGCATTGGTTGATAACGTGCGAGTGCTTATTTAGGGCTCCACCCAGCAGCCCTGCATACACACATAAACACCAAAGCTACTGTATAAAGATCTTGGGATTCTAAGTCAGATATCTGCTTATGTATCCCTTTTTTCATCCTTTTAGATGCTGTGCTACATGAGTTTAGAAGGATTATCCAGATTTTATCATTATGTAATGGATTATATATATATTATTAGTTTAGTGTGATTTTTAGTAGCATTTAATCTCTAGTTATTGCTAATTCGAGCAACCCCATGTAAATCTTTGTATTTACTTGCTATTGCACTGCTATTTTTATTTCACCTGCTTATTTAACTTTTTTTGAGTCAAAATAAATAACTCTGCTCCCGTAGAGAAAGCGGGAGTAAGCACACTGCACACTTTCATACCCCAGTCAAATTGCGATGTGGGCTGCATTCCTGGGGAAATTGTCGCTAACTTTCTAAATGTGCCGTTAAGTGTAGATTCTGCCCTATTACTCTACTCTTTGTCTGCTCCACCATTCTGATTGGCTTAGTCACATCACAGTCTGTTGAAAATGACCACTTATACTGCTACTTTTATGTCACTTAGCAACCACGTTGTTTAGCTACTGTTCAGACACTATATTGTTAGGCGGAAACTTAACTTGCAACTATTACCGATTTCTTTGTTTTTTTATTACAACCATGTATTACTGGTGTTTTAGAAAAGCAATAAGCTACTCGAGGCTATGGTTCAGATTTTTTGCTCTGAGGCATTGTTAGGCAGGACTGCACCAAAGCCCTCAGCTCTTCTGAAATCACTGTCTAAATCACCAGGAGTGGCTTATGAGGAAAATAGCAACGCTGTAGGAAATCTCTGCGAAGTGCATTAAGTTTGAAGGAGTTGAAAACTGAGGCGCTCATTGCTGGGAAGGTGAGCCGTGATCGCCCCGCTGAGTCGAAGCCGGAGGTTGATTTGTTCTGATTAGTGAATAAATCAAACAGGTGTCAAATCAAGCCGGGCCAATTGCCTCCTACTCACACCTTGATTAGGTTCATGCACCCAAACAAGTCCCCGGTTGAGAAACACACTCGCTCATGTACACACACACACACACACACACACATATGCGTCTACCCAGTAATTGGCAAGTTCTCCCTGCTTCCATCCATGCCAGTTGTAATTAGTGTGCCAGCACGAACGCTTGTTTGACAAAAAAAACACACACATGTACATACATACACACACACAAAAAAAAAACTCATCCCACCCTCACTTATACCTAAGCTGACCCCCGTTAACACACACACACACACACCCTAATTGAAATCTCAGACACCACTTATTTTGACAATTTTGATTTAGACTGACTGGTCCAATGAGGACACTAGGTCAAAACATCATCATCATCATCATCTTTGTTTCTGATTGGCTACAGTGTTTTTTATTCTACTCAGGTGCCAGAGGTGACGTTTGCCACATCGGACAACTCAATGAGCACCAGAAAGTTTCGACAATCTCAGGAAAGTATTTGAGAGTCAAAGTAGTTTACTTGATGCTACCAGAATTGCCCCGATGCTGAAAACCCCACCGATATAGGAACTATTACCAACTGGACTTTGACCCAGGTCACCACCACACCACCCAGGCCTCCCTCCACCTTGCCTACCTCTTGGTGCTAGAGTGAGGGCGCTGGGTGGCGGCAAGCTGCTCCAGACCGAGGCTGGGGCTGTGGAAAAGGAGGCCGCTGCGTCGAAGCAGCTTCTGCTTCATGGCCGCCAGGCTGGTCCACTCCCGAACGAACCGCAGCACCTGGAGAGGGACACGACACTTGACACTCCAATTCACACATTTAAAATTTCAAGTTGAACTCGAGCTGCAATCTCATGATAGAGGCTTCATCCTCAAAAGACATTGATGTTTTGGATATTGGCACCTTTTATTGAAATTTTAAAAAAAGCTATCTTGATGAGCTTTTGAGATTTTATTTGTTGTAATCTCTATTTTTTACATAAATATTAGGTGACAATTGCTCTCTGAAACCCTTTATTGGTAGTTTGAAACACAAAGCACCTGTATAGCCTGCAATAAAACCTTTCATGCAATCTACTTGGCCTATGTGGAACTGCCACATCCCTGTGTGTGTTTGTGTAGCATTGTTCCTATTTATTTGTTCTGTTTCGACGTGTTTGTGTTGACACTGACCCCTGTCGAGTGCTAAATGGTAGTAATTGGGCTAATCAGGAGTGCTGATGTGCGGAGTGCTGCAGTCAGCTCTCCGCACATCAGGCTCTCACAGTAAAGTGCCGATCTCAAATGCCTAATGGGCTCCTGGTGCATTGTCCCCTAACCCAATGGAGGATACTGCAAACCCTCCAAGAGCAGTGATGTAATATTAACAATGCACTCGGGTTTTGAATTCAATACCGGAGGAGATGGGAGTCTAGGTTATAGGTGAGTATTGGACCTGATGGAGGTTGGCAATGAGGAGGGCCTTGGTTTTGTCGTGTGTCATCTGTTATCTCCTCAAGGCAGATGTTGAGATTTGATGAGGCAGCAGTGGGACACAGGAAAGTTTCTTATGTACAGTGGGGTGTCGTTGGCATGATGGATCGAAATCCCATGCTCGTTGATGACACGACAGAAGTGAGAATAAAGAGGAGGAAGAGGATGGGGCCGAGGACTGACCCCTGTGGGATGCCACTAATGACGAGGCACGCTCTGGATCTGTAGCCTCCCAGTGAAAGCTATTCATTTCTATCGGTTTAGAGGTAAAAGATAAATTATAGACTCTAGTTGGTTACCTTAACAGCAACAACCGCCAATATGCACAAAAAACAACTAGACTCTAAGAATAGTATTAATTTGTTTCATTTTCTTGAAACGGCACAATTTTCATGAAACCTACATCAGTCTGATAGTAATTATAACAATGCATGATTGACGTCAGCTTGATAAGATGGGTGTACTGAGTCTAGGCGAGTTTACACCCCACTGTATCCCCTGTTCGAGATGCGTTGCGACCCACATAAGATATTTTGGTTTTCTATTGATTTTGATAGACAGTTGGAGCGTTAAGAAGGCGTAAATGATGGCCTGGAAAACGGATGCAACTCACGGCCTCGTTTTACAAACCGCCATAAAACAATACGAGTGGCAGGGCGTCTGTCGGCAGCGCGGTTACGGCCGCAGCAGATTGCAAGGGTTTAATATTAGCTGGATGGTGTGTGTGGGGTCGTTTGAGGCGATGGTCCGTCTCCTTTAACAACCCTCATAAAAACGGCACGTTCTCTCCAGCTCAGGCTGCCCAACCTCCCTCTCCTCCTCCCCCTTGTCCTTCCTGTCGGCCTCCTCCCCTCCAGGCCCTGCGGTGGTAAAAGGGGGCGTCCGGACTCATCTGTCTGCCCCAGCTCCCAGCGCAGTGCTGCTCTTTCTTCTCGTGAACAATGGTGTCGTTAGTTTCACATCACAGTGATCATGGACATCCGTTACGTATAATAACCCCCTGTGCAGCTTTTCCCCCTCATCTTCACTGGGTCAGTGGGATTAGGATGATGGTCCGACTGACTGTGATATCTAAGAAAATGATCTTAGTCTACAATGAAGGTCATCCTTAAAGCAGCTTATGGGCCCATTGAATAACTGGAAAAACTTTCAACTACACTCTCGAGTGTACATGCAATGTTCTTTCATCCATCTTGGAAATTGCAATTACATGACATCATAACATTCCTCCTGATCCAGTCCTCTTGATCGTGACACCTCCTAACTCAAAACTCATGAAACAGAACAAGTAGTACATCTTGCAATAAACACACCCATACACCTCCATGTATACCAAACCCCATGCAAGAGAGAATACACACAGGCAAGAAGGGCAGACCTGGATTTGATTTTCGCAGCGTCGGCTGAAGGCCTCGGGCAGGTCGTCCCAGTTGTCCAGTTTGATGTCCAGAGGGACAAAGTTACAGTTCAACGGAGCACCGTCCTGGCAGAGAAGGAGACAGAGAAGAACAACACAGCTTGTAGAAGATATTTACCTCATTAACTATATTTGTTTGGTGCTTTTCTCTGTCATCATAGCTGTAATATCACATGATTTGTGCAGGGAGCCTATATGAAATACAGTGTATGCCAGAGAAACCATGGCAACCATTCCTGAATGCCAATTAGCAGAATGTGTCAGCTTTAAAAGTGGTTTGATCATCACTTTTATATGCCAGGTGTCAAAGCAACGTGAGAGGAGCCAATAGAGCTCCAAAGAGGCCAAATAGTCAGTGCCTGAATTGCAGAAGCATCAGTTAAGAAAACTGACACGGGGAGGGGAACAGTCTAGAAAATCATGACAACAAATGCAAAACAGTCAGACACAGACAGACAGAGGAACAGTGGTGGCAAGTGGAAGATCACCCACAGGGATAGAGGGACACTTAACACTTATTTATGGCAAGACTCTGCTTACATCCAAGGCCAACACACGAAGATGCAAAACCTGGTGTAAGGACCACAAAAGCAATGGAAAAAATAGAATATATAGTGAGTTGTCTACATATATACCAGATTAGGTGTTTCCGTTATTTTGTCCACATATCATTTCACTGCGGTGCCAGTGTTAATAATGATGGCTTCACATTACAAAGGAAATGCTGGTTCATACCTTCAACACTAGCATAGAACAGGTATTTTCAGCCAAGCAATCTGATTGGTCAGACATGCTCAACTGGTTGCCATGCCAACCCTCATGGTAACCAAGGAGCGAATGATCTTTCTTGTTTTCTTTGGTTTATTCTAATGTATGAACACTACTTTAAAAAAAAAACCTTTCAGAAAACCTTTCAGACAGTACAGGTGCGTTGGTAGCAGACATAACATGGGTCATAAAGACTAAAGAAATCTGTATAAGCCATAATACCCTTGAGAATGCTCCTTACTGTGATTAAGGGTAGTCATAGTGCTCACAGTGCTATCAAATCATTACAGTGAAGAACACTTTCTTGGGTATTATTACCTTATTGGTGTAGTGCCTGCCTATTGCTACATCTAAGAAAGCCAGTTCACTCTCAATGTTAACTTTAATTGAATCTACACTGACAACATTAGGAATACTTGACAGGAAACAGACTGACCAATGAATTCAGGAACTGGGGGGGTAGATGTACAGGTAGGAGTCAGGTGACAGGTCAAAAGACTTCCAGGCAGCTGAGGCATGGATTGTGGGGTACAGCTCAATATTTGGAAGGTTTTCCCGTTTTGCACCCTCAGGGCACGCGTGTTTATTTGGATTATAGTAGAATAAATATCACAGAGAAGTCAGAGAACAGCGGAGACAAGTTGTGCTGTGACAGCACGGGGCAGGATTAGAGCCCCGCTAGATGTGATTGCAAAGAGGTGTTACAGTATTATCCTCTCCTCCAACAAGCTCATGGGTAAAAATATGTACGAAGAGTTTTTGTTCCAAAATCAGACAACCATTTGATTGATGCATTGATTAGGTTTCTCAAAGAGGGTTAACTTACTTTTACTTTTAAACACTTTTACAGACTGGCTCCTCGATATTTTAGGCATTGAACTTTTCCAAAATGGCTTAATAGAATTTTGGAATAAAACTTGAGATGGTGAATGTACACAGCTCAACACTATCTGAACTGTCCTGATGCACTAAACCACTCCCATCTGGTTCCCCAGTTTGCATGAATCAACCCCCCCGCCCAACAGAGAACAGGAACAGCGAGTTCATGTATAAAATGTGTAGAAAACGGACATAAAATTCCTCATATTTGCAATATTTCTCTTAGTTGAACCCAGTGACAAATCCCACTTTGATTTTACATTGAGCGGTCGCTGCATGAATTCTGCGCCGGGTCTGGGATTAGCCCTTTTTGACAGTTTTCCAGCTGGAACTCCTCCAGTTTATCATTTAAATGACAGCGGGGGGACATTTATCTCCGCGGCTTATTGTCTCAGCCACCCGTCCGTGACACTTGTCTATTGCCGTCGGGGTAATATTCGATTGGTGATTCAATTCGCCGCTTGGTCTTCTCGGTGTAAAACCCCCTTGTCTCTTATCTGCGTTAGCCGGGGAGGAATTTGATCCCTCATGAATGAAACAAAAGGGTGTAAGCATCCCAAGCCCGATCAATACGGAGATCCCCTTTGGCAAGTGGCACTCAAGAAAGCTGCCACGAACACTCAGGAATGTGATCGGAAACCGGCCCCCAGGTTAAAGAGTACATGCTGTAGTTTGTCTTCGTCTGCTTAGGTGCAGCGTGGCCGGGGTTTATCACTTTGGACAGTACAACGAGCGCCACAAAGTTTGGACAATCATGGGAAAGCAGCTCAAAATCAATTTAGGAAACTTTCTGAATTGTCAAGAGGTGGTGCGATCCACCTCTTTGGGCCTCCAAGCAAGATGAAACAAATACAAAGCATGACCTGCAAGCGTTATTAAGGGGGCGGGATACAATTTCAGCCAGTTTGCATGGACAAAAGGACATGCTTGTGGGAAAAACAATGCCCCACATTGGCTTCAGACTCTGCAGCGTGCACAAGCTTACAGGATGAACAAGTTGAATTCTTCACAACCACCGTCTACAATAGGTCTACAATATTCCACGGATGGTTGCCTTGTGGAAAAGCAACTCCATTTCCTTTTCTGGTTCATTGCCTTTGTTTCCATCTCCATGCTAACATCTCACGGTCAACTCTTCAACATGAATGGTTTGAAGGCTCGGCATGCTGAAGCTAGTTAGATATCTGCATCTTTACGACCGATCAAGCAACTTCTAAACCCTCAGATTCCCTCTGTCGCTGTTTCACCGCAGCCGTTGTTCTTGTTGTTCTCTGACTTTTTGTTTTCCGTAGGTTATGGTTACCTCTTAATCTTCATGCGTCCCCACAGGCACGGAGTGTAAATAAACACACAACACCAAGCCGCACTGAGTATACAGAAATGTGTATGCGGCTGCTCGTTTGACTTTCTATTTCGGGGCAAGTTCAGTATCATTGTCAGTATACAGCTTTAGCCCCTAGGCCTGTCAAGAGCACAGTAAAGGGGGGACTTCCGGCGGTGCAACCACACAGATGGCAGCATGGAAAAAATTTGATTCAATTTGATTAAAAAAAAAAAAAAAAAAAGTCCTATAAAACACAAAGAAAGTTAAACATATCAACATGCAATTAGCAGGGACAAAAAACACAACTAGGGAAAAAAGAAGAAAATCCGAGGCAATTCTGACAATGAGCGACAGGTGGCAGGGGACGAGGAATCTACAAACTTGGTGACAATACTCAAAGAATTGAGAGAACTTCGCCGGGACATTACAGAGAGGCATCAAGGAGGATATTAATAAAACCAACAGAAGGATCGACGAGGCTGAGGAACGCATTGAAGAGGCAGAAGCTTGGTTACAAAACATGGAGGAAGCTATGATGGATTATTTTTATTTTTATTGTCTTATATTGTTGTATTGTTTTGGATTTTAGTTGTCAAATGTATAAAAAGGGAAAAAAGAAGGGAAATGCAGGGAAAGGGAGAAAGGGGTGAGGATACTTAAAGTAAGACTGAAATGTGCATGAATGGTAAATAAGTGAAATATCCTGTAAAAAAATATAATATTAAATTAGAAATAAATGGGAGACATTTGTCCACCCCCCATGAACACCTGCCTCCCTGAACGCTGACAATTACAGGGGGGATTGTCGATGAAAGAGGAAGAGGCAGAAGACGGTAGGTGGGGAGATCCAAGTAATCCCTTGGTAATCCTAACCTTTTAACTAACATTGAGCCCAGGAATCTGAATGGACTTGGAGTTTTTCTTTCCTTTATGCCAGGCAGCCTCGATCAATCCCAGGGGAAAAAAAAAACGCTGACATGATTGAAACAGGCTATTTTTTTTCATTTCAGGCTTTGAGGCAATGAAAAACAGAGAAATTGAAGTGACTTTTTATATCCTCTTAATTTGGTATTGGCCCACTTTCAAAAGGCTGCTGGCATGGTTACATGGTAGTTGCTTGCAAAGGCTGCCGCTACTGTAGCGTAACCACAGTAGCACCGCACATCTACTAGTTGCCGCTGAATTAGTGACAGGAAGGACGTCAATTGGTGGTGGGACACAGAGCAGAACAAGTGACTGGATAGAGCCACGCTGATACTTGTGTCTTGATTTGTTGATCTCGATGTCTTAAACACACACACACACACACACACACACCGAGGTACCTTAGTGTAGAGGTAGATTCGGTCTGTGTTGCGGCTGGCGCAGAACTGCAGGCAGGGGTAGAGAGGGAGGGAGGCGCTGGTGTCATCTTCGTCATTACCGCCATCATCATCATCTGCGGCAGGGCAAGAAGCTGCTGCTCTCCGGCCTGCAGGGAGAGGGAGAGAGAGAGAGGTTGACCAATATCTCACTGAGCAGATGTTATCTGCTGTTTGCAGTGAAGAGACACCACAGCGATGTGCGCTGAGCACCAAAGATGCTGTTGAAATAAAAAAAAAAAAACAAGTTGAGGATTACCTTAAGCCGAGATACAAAGACGATTCATATCTTGAATGATGATTAGTGAGTTTTATGTCCACACCAACAATCATTTTGTCAGAAAATGTGTTCACTTCAAACTCCAATTCTAAATCTAGGAAGGTGTTAATGAACTATGTCCAGTACTAATGATGCCGCAAAAATAAATCATTATCAACGACTGCATGGGATATTGTTAAGTTTCTCCTGCAATTACTGGGACTGGACCCCAAATCATGTCTTGATCAAGAAAGATGAGAGAGAGAGAGCGAGAGAGAGAGAGAGAGAGAGAGGAGACAGGAAGAGAGAGAGAGAGAGAGAGAGAGAGGAGACAGGACGAGAGAGAGAGAGAGGGAGGAGACAGGAAGAGAGAGAGAGAGAGAGAACGAGTCATTAATGTCAGCTATGTAGCTCCCTCATCCCGCCAGCATCTAGTTGGAAAAGGTCAGGCGGTGGAAATGAGACCGCCGCTGCTCGACCGTGCTTCATTCAG
>OOFE01001895.1:21631-53909 GCA_900323365.1 Monocentris japonica | reverse complement strand
ACTTTGTGTACTATTTTGCACACAGTTGATTCACTTACACTACACAAATCTCCGGTTTCATGATGGAAAGTTCCATATGCCAAAAACCTCAAGGTGATAAGTACTTGTAAGGAAGGAGGGATAGGAGTTCCCCTTACTGAGTCACATGAAAGCTTTGGCTGAAGCAAACAAATTATTTCAGCTGCATTTTCTTTGTACATACGGAAACGGTCATGAAAATGTATGCCATCAAAATCATTCAGTGGGTTGCTCCTGTCTATAAGCAACCTTCTTTCTGGTCTTGGTCGTGGTCTTTGATCATCATTGAAATCGTCAAGATAATCCATTTTCCTCTATTGTCAAGGTGAACCTTGAGGCAAACAGCCTTTAATCTGAAGTTAAACCTGCCTCTGGCCAGGTTTAATTTAAGCCTTCATTTAGATCTGGATTAGCTCTAATCTTCCTTCTGGAAATCTGATTGTTTAAATCAAGACTAGGGCAAGTCTGAGACTATTTTAATCCATGTCTGAGAAAGCCATTTCAATAAGTTCAGGTTTAAAATGTGATTTAGTCTATAGGCTTAATCCCTGTGCAGGAAACCTGCCCATTGAGTATTAGGCAGGAGCATGGTAGTGGATAAGGTGCATGCAATACGTTTAAGTCATCACACGTTTAAATCCATCTTTCTACACTTTAATGTTGCATATAGCTGAAATAGCATAACAATGATGATGATAAAAACAAGCATTAGTCAATGGATGCACTACATCTTTTGCACGCAGAAGCTTCTCAGGTGAGGGGAGGAAATAGAGCTGAATTACAGGAGAGAGGTCAGTGGATGCTCCTTAAGCATGCTATCAATTATTTGACAGCAAAAGCAAGCAGATTTGACAGAAAGCAAGCAAGCACAGGAAACACTGCAAAGAGATGTAAGACAGCAGAGCTCAAGCTGGAATCACATCCCTACAGACACAGTATTTAGGACGTTTCCCAAACAAGGGTACCATAGTCCACTCAGCCAGCAGGCTATCTATATCTACATAGATGCAAACACCAAATTTTTTAATCAACAGCCTGCTGCGTGATTTAAAGGTTTTGAACAAGATCAAAAAAAGAATAAATCATATTTATTTTGCCAGCACACATGCTTTTGTTTACTTTTAATCCTACTGCAAAAGCTATTTTTTGGTGTGCCCTCTTGGTCTCCAAACAAATTACAATTACAGTGGTCAAAAACAGATAGTCAGCACCAGACTAAATCCTGACCTGGCACTGTGGTACTTGCTCACTGTGCCAAGGGAACAGTCCCGTTAGCCGCTGCTTATAGTGCAGTTTCTGAACCGCCATGGCTATATCAACCCAGCAGGGTCATTAGATGATTTTGTGTTTAGAAATGATCTGTTGTGATCTTACAAGCTAAGTGTAAATGCAGTGCAGTGGGTCTGATCGGTGCAGTAGGTCTGATTGATTGTTGCAGTAGGTCTGATCAGTGTCAAGATCCAGTATACAGTGGTGTGGTCCTGGGACACCAGGATTTAAAGGAAAATTACACCCTTGGATACTCTGTTACACTGTTAGTTATCATCAAGGCTCACGCTTATTGAGGCTATAAATGCTTTCCTATTCTATAAGTCTTTGAAAAATGAAAACAAATGGAAACACTGCCACGACCATCACCAAATCAGAATATAAATGATCATGTTTTCATGTTTCTAAGTGATGCAAAACTTCTGGAAATGAAATCATGAGCCACATCCACAAAGCACCACAACGGATTCACAAAAACATGTTACATAAGTTAGAATGAATCAAATACCTCTTTTGTAGGCCATGAAACATCTTACATTGACTAATTCCTTGGAAACGTACCTCAGTTTCTGAATCTATGAAGTGTTTTCCCCCTCTTTGTCGAATGGAAACACAAAAAATATTCCGCTTCTGCTCTGTCTGTGTTTGGGAGCTTGCTACAGGATTCCGACAGATGTTGGTATCATGGTCACAGTTAAATCCTGCTTGTATCAAACCCAGGATTCTGGATTAAGCATCACAGCCATCGGCAACATCTGCCATGGCACAAAAATGGGTGCCCCTTGTGTATGTTGGTGCTTTTTGCGTTTGTGTTCAAGTGTGTGTTTATTAGGAGACACGTTCACTGAGCAAAAAGCCAACCGGTGCCACTTGCTGCTGAGCTGAAAATGCTGTTTGTTGCTGCCCAGGAAAGATGACACAGTACATTAACAGGTTTATGAGTGTTAATTGAGATTATTTTTTTTATACAGAGTAGATCCTAGATAGAATAGAAAGACCATGCCCTAAAGATACCTCAGATATCTAAAGACAGATCTAATGAATGGCAGCTTACTTTATAGATCAGCTAACTGCCAAGCCCTTGTTGAGGGCAGAATATTGTGTTGGGACATTTAAGAAATCTTTTCCAAATCATTTGACTTATGATGTTGTGATGTTTCTTGGAACAAACACAAAATTAACTGACAGTAGCTCAATGACAAACTAGACCTCTCCCCTGATTACAGTTCGGTGTCAGATTTATAGAATATTTCTGACCTAATTGTCTGTGATGTTCTGTTGAATAGGAACATGGAAAACTATTTGTGGGTCAGATGCATTTGAATACATACTAATGAACCCAGATACGGGCTATTGTATTAAGTCAAACATGTAAGAGGCTGCATGGCCTGTTGTCCATGACAACAATAAGAAGGTTTCCATTAGATGCACCAAGGGAAGAGCTAGCATGCTGCCAGTCTCTTTATGCCTTTAAGCATTACACATTGCATTTTGATTTGAAATATATTTATATTTTAATTGAAAAATAACAAAATGCCTTCTCCCACTCATAGCAGCAACGGTGAAGGACTGAATAGCAGACATGGCTTATTGAAACAGACTTGGCTTGGTGGATGTGAATTAATCCAAAGCTGCTGCGCTTACTGGCTCTTTGATTACACACAAGATCACTGGCGATATGAGACAGTCTGATGTATTAAATGATTGCTGTGTATTACACAATCCCCTTGTCACACTAGTACCTTATCTGGAAGGCAGATATGCTGTTAGTGCTACACAGCGATTGATCAAATCGGAGGTTTTGAACAAAGATGAACGACATAAGGCCATTTGTTGGAGTGCTATTCCATAAAATTATATATATGCATCCATCACTTGAATTGATAAATTAAGTGGCAAAATGGGTAAATTGGCCCAAATATATAAATCAAAAAGAGCCAGAGAAAAACACACTTTCGGTAAGTGATATTTGAATTTACAGTGATAGTAGGTGGCACAAGGTACAAGGCACAAGTTACAAGCTAAAGGTTACCATTCCCTTGAACAGTGTGACACATAATTACATTTGACAGCTGGTTGTTATTATTGCAAAAATCTAACAACTAAAGTGCACCCTTAAAAACAAAATGCTACCTTTAATTTTCATCATAGAGTAGAGTGCTTTCCCTGGGTCATCTTGAGTGCCAGGTGATTTCTGAATGCATCACATGTCCACCTCTGACTGACCTGCTCCATTTAATTAATTGTGTCTTCATTAAATGCTACATTTAATGTTTATTTATTATCCAGTCTTTCCATCATTATTCAGACTACAGTAATCCTCAGATTTTAGCATTAACAGACTAAGCTAGGAGAAATGGAAAACCAAATGCTTAACACTCAGTATAGTTGTCATGTGCATAATGAAATGCATTATAAAGATTTGACCTCTGTAGTGGTGTGAGAGAGACACACAATATATAGTTGAACTAACATCATTGACAACTGTATTCACTTGAACTATTCACACAAGTTGTGTTTCAGCTCAGAAGAAAAGGTAGATTTTACAGTACTATTTGTGATTTGATACCACATACACAATACTACCACAGGGGTACTGTAACTCATACAGCCCTAATAGCAACAGAACAGTAAATCAAGTGGTCAAGCTTGCAAGATCTAACAGTCTTTTTTGGATAGATGACGCTGCTCTCTAGTGGATAACATCTATACTACAACTTTGGATACATTGACATTTTTTCTGATGTTCCTAATATCATATACCCTACTGGGTGGAAGAGCTTCCATTTCTTAAGGTATATTTATATTAGCCAGAAAGGGAGGACAGTATAGTCTGAGGTGCCCCTGCTGATGCTTTGGTCAAACTGATTGATTTAGAACTGCACTCCTACTTCTCTCTCGCTCTCTTTCGTTGTCTACTTCCTCTCTAACAAAAACAACTACAATACTAATAGTACTAATAAGGAGAATATGTATTATTATATAAGTGCGTGGATTGAAAAAAACAAAACAATTACTAAACTATTTAGGGGAAAATGTTGCTTTAATGGTAAGGATCAGGTATTTGGTGTATCTTTTTATTCCCATGATAATGCATAAAAATGATGAGAGCCTTATCTGACAAAAATAAACAAATATATATATATTTTTTTTTATTTTGATACTTTTAATACGAATAAATATTTAAAATGTCAAGAATTAAGTATTAATTCATTGCTCAACTATGTTTTTATGATTAATCACTGTTTATTTCAGAGGCCATTATTCTTTATTAAGCAGTTACAAGGCATACGTCAATCCCAGAAAATGTGTGATGTCAAGATAGCCGTAGGATGAGTAAGATGTCAAGCAACATAAACCAATGTCAGAAGACTGACATGTGTTTTGACTGACATGCATCTTGCGATTGTTCTGAAAAGAGAGCTGTGGTGAAAAAGACATCCAATAGCATGTTATTTAGACAGCCATGATAGGGCAGCAGGAGCCTAAAGCTTAGAGACGTCAAGTCAAGTATATTTATTTAGCCCTTTATCACAGACAAGCCTCCGAGGAATTACAGGCCTAACTAGGTCAGGCTGAAAGACAATCAGATTTATGATACAATCAATTATCAATCAATTCTGACAAATAAGATGTTACAGAATATGATCAGAACAAAAGCACATAAATACAGAGTAACAAGTAGAAGAGGACTGAAAGAATTTAACCGAGTGGAGGACATAGCAAACCTACTTAAGGTGAAACTCCCCAGTGCTGAAAATTATTAATACTCTATCAATGTAGTACTGAATATGAATTCAGGATTTGGTGAAAAAAGAGCACGCTTGCTCAGCAAACATCTTTGGTTAAGTAGGCTAAAGGTTAGAAAATAAATACAATAATAATAATGTATTTTTATATAAAATATTACTTTCTGATGTCTGGTTTCATTTTAAAACTTAATTTGTAATATTTTCCATTCCATAAAGACCACCTACTGTATACGGTGACCAGCTATGTGGTGACATGTATGGGGCTCAACCACAAGATGGCGTCTGCGCTCCTCTCAAGCTTTTGCTCCATAAACATGTCTCTGTTTCAGTGGTCCTTTCTTAACCAAGCACTGTTCAACAGATTGCCTTCAGATCAAGTATGGCTCATGTGAAAAGTTGTTGGCTTCATTCAGCAAAGGACGGATGCCTGTGATTGGCTTAAATCACTTAATCGCGCTTTTAGTGATTACGTGTAGGTGTAAATGAAGACAAAGTAAGCCTAATACTGTGTGATACAAAGCTTGCATGGATTATCATAAGATTGCAAATGATAAATATGCTTCTAATCTACTATTGTATACTATTCACTGTCATCTGTTTTCCAGCAGAGAGGAAAACACTATTAAAATAAATAGCGCCGGTGGCTTGCGTTGCGTCCTGGCCATCCACCCACTTTCTTTTTTATTATTTGCTGTTTGTGTGCCAAGTCTTTGCAGTCATGCCAACGGTTGCCACCAACATAAAGCCCACAACATTTTCCATCCCTGATACAAAATTGCAATCAAGTCAGATCCCCAGGGAAATGCTAGGGTGCGTCTCGTTCTGTGATGTTCCGTAGATGGCAACATACCCTTGTGCTGCCTGCCAGAATGTCAAGCCAGGAGTATTAGAGAGGGAAACTGGAAAATTGACTGGTGCCAATTGCCAGAACGGTCACATGACTGTAATACATGGAGCGCTGGTGAGGGCATACAGATCGTTCCAGGAAACGCACATGATGTATGACACTCAATCACAGTATCATCCACATCATCCACAACGTTTCGCTTTTTAATAGAACCCCACAAACTATGTAGAATATCTATTTGTTACACTGATGTGATCGTAAAACAACCATAGTATATGTCAGGGCTGTTATTAAAGGAAACATCCACCCTAAAATAATGTAACACTTGTAAAAAATATAGATTTTGCTTATGTACCTTGCTTTTCTGGGCCCATTGTTTTGTTTGGTGTATTTTTATCATGTACCAACGGTAAATGTCAGGTTTCGATGTCAGTCCCTCAGAATCAAAGAGCAAGAGCTTCTTTCTAGACTCATCTTTTTGCGTTCAATAATCAGACAGGGAGAAATCCATCACAGAAGAGGAAGAGATACCAATTTCTCCACTGACAGTCGCCTCAATAGACCAGAATGCAGTGCAGCCAGAGCTTGCAACTCGTAGACGCTGATTAGTCAGTTCCTATAGATTGATTATTTGGATGTTTAAGGGTGTTGTACAGAGATTTGCAGATGGATATGCATCTCTGTTCATCCTTAAGAAATTCCTAAAGCATTATTTTTACATTTGGAAAGACATGTACACTGTTTATTGTTTATTTTGGTCTTGGTCTTGAATTGATTTTCTCAGGTCTTGGTCTTGACTCAAATTTCACTAAGCCTGGTCTTGTTACTGACTTGAGCTCGACTAAGGTGGTCTTGACTTCAGCCCTGTGGTCATGTAAAAATAACGTATCTCCCAACCTACAGTATAATGTAAAACATTCAATCCACAATAAGTACTTTAGAATCCAGACAATGTCAAGCCTTCAAATTGCTTGCAAATGAACATTTCTAGGGCTTAGCCCCTGTGACTGAGACACTCAATCTGTTTTACTGCTCTCTCACCTCCCTATATATGGTTTTGAGCATAAGCATAGTGGCTGTGGTGTCTAATGTGTGGCCAAATGCTGTCCATGGCCAGTGCAAAAATACTCTGCAATCCGATTGCATATGTGGCATAAACTAAAATCTCAGGCTTTTTGTTCTTCTCCAAGGGGCGTCATGGGGATTGTGTGAAACCTCCTTTTCATTGGTATTCTCCTGACCTCTGACCTATTTTCACTCCAACGCATAAAGAAGGGCATCTGTACACAGCGTACCCGCTAAGAGCTACTCAAACATTGTGGTCTATGTAGGTCAGCAAATGGCCCTCAATCTCATTTGTAAACCATAAACAGTGGGCATGTGTGTGTGTATATATATCTGTGTGTGTGTGTGGTATATGCATACAGCTCACTAATTGCAGGGTTGATGTGCGTTTCACGGGATGTCACTGCAACGGGGGAAATTCCATCTGTTGCTCCTTCATGCTTCATGCTTGTTTGGGCATTCACAGTGTTTCTAAAATCGTTAGTTTTTCATGCGTTACATGATGTCTGTTAAGACAAAAAGTAGAACTGGAGATAGAAGTATTGTAGCACAAATACACACTTCCCTCAGTGTTAAAGTCAATTTAAGGGTCAGAAACATGGAAAGGAACTAGACTGTGATTATTGACATTGACGTGATGATAGCTTGAAGGTCAACATGAAAGTGTGAGAATTGGCATTGTAAACATTATTTATCGCAAAAATGCTGACAATTGATGAAAAATGTATTCTATGATTTAATATATTTAGCCTATCAACATAAATTGCTCAATATCACAATATTAAAGTATAACCAGTTTATACTGCTGAGGAATTTCAAATCAGTGCGATCCTGGATGCTTATGATACTCAATGCAGCTTCTAGGCCAGACAGAACATCACAAAGAGGTCATTCAATGTATATCTGTGTGTGGGTCCATCCTGCTGTTTCTCACCCATTAGATTTTGTCAGTTGTCATTTACACAGCTTAATAGCTCTGGGTGGCCCATTGATCAGCCTTTCCTGACAGAGGCGGTCAACTGATGTCTCTATTAATTTTGGACTGCAGTGGAGATGTATTGGGTCCGTGTAGTTTGACACAGATTTAACAGGCAGCGTGCCTAGGGGGACAGAAGGATTGACTGCCTCGACTAATGTCTAATAAGTTCAGAGTGCCAAACTCTTCCTGACCCCTGTGTGACACCCCTGATCCAGCCAGCCATGGCTTATGGTAAGGGCTTATGTGCTGGGGAAGCCAGTGTTAGTCTGCACCCAAGCAGCAGCGACTCCATACCCCCAACCCATCCCACAACCAACCACCCACCCACACACACACCCTTTAAATTAAATAAATAAATATGTTAATCCCAACATTAATTGTGCACAACAATGCTGATCCAGCTATTGTATTTAGGGAAAAAAAGTCTATTTTGTGTGGGGAAAAAAGCAAAACGGAATGATGGAAGACTATAAAGGATTATTTTCAAACATATAAATTAATTATAAATGCAAATTACAAGACAGTTTTTATGTTTTTATGATTTTTTTTGTATGGAAATATGGCCTCAATACAGTGGCAGTCTTCGCTCTTGTTGGCGATTCTGTGCATTTCTTAGCAGCGTGAAAAGAGGCCATTGAAAGTCTCTTAGTACAAATATTGGGACTTACTATAATGCCTTGTCTCAACCATCTCTCTGGAAACATGATGATTAGTATTAAAAAAATCTATTAACCAAAAATTGATCCTGTTTTTCAGTTCTAACAGAATTGAACTGGATTGTAATTGTTTCAGAGAACAAGTAAGTCATTTTAAAAGCAGCTTTAAAAGAGCAATATCTCATTTCAACTTCATGGAAATGGGGATTTTGATCAACCAGTTGTCAATGTTTTTTTTTTTTTTTAATCACCACAGTGTCCCACATAAGCCTACAATGTCCAAGAAGTCACATCAAGAAATACTTGAGACTGAGAGGTGTATCGACAGGCAAAACCTCTGAATTCTCTCGCACTCTCACCTCTTTTCATCCTGTGAGCAACGCTCTCCTCCACACAAGAGATGTGTCTCCATTCCTGTAGAGCTTCACACCAACCCCAGTTGTCAACGTCCCTTGTGATAACCGGAATGACAGCGCGCTGACAGCCATCGATTTTAATGTCAGCAGCTTCACAGCATCCTTCTGAGGGACAAAAAAAGACATAGTTCCTTTAGAGTCACTGGTTCAGTAGAAAAGAGCTCTAACCTTGGAAATCACAACGTAACCTGGGACTTGTTCAAGACAACCCATGTACTGTTAACAAACAGCTTATCAATGAGTAAGTAGGCTATTTTACAACTGTTAATGAAATAAACCAATGATGTAATAACATTTTGCAGCTAATGGTGTAATAATCCTATTAACATTATACATTTTCCATTACCGGCCATTAATGTAATAACGTAATAATTATTACAGTATTGGGTATTATTACAGTACTGAGAGGGATGACATTTTCAGTTTTAAACATATAACTTGATTGATAATGTAATAATAGTCAAAATCCAATACACAGCTGTCAGTTTTTTTTATTAACTATGGTGTTACATCTATAAAGTGATGAATATGTCTGGAGGAGGTATTCAGTGATGACTGTAAAGATTTCAACCTTCCTGTTAATACAATACAACCCAATATTGTGATAATTATTATGTTAACAGGAGGAAGATTATTACATTATTTACTGCAAGTTGTTATCACAAGAATGGTTTATTACATTGATGAGAAGTTACTACATAAACAATTCTAACAGGCCAGCCTTAAAGGGCTACACCAACTTTTTGGGAGTTGGTCACCTTGCCCAATATCCGATGAGAGGAATGGTCCCAAAATCATCTGTGTGTCTCCGATAGATAGCTCTGTCTGGTGTGCATGCTAACGCTTTAGCATACAGTATGCTAAGTAATCATAAGTGACGAGTGTTAATCCAATATTGGTACTGGTTTTTATTCTATGGCCTGAATCAACAGTGCAAAAGCTGTCTGGCTAACTGCTCATTCTTGTGTAAACATAATAAGTTACACTCAAAGTCTCATGGAAAGAGAGATGATCTGCCATTGTTGAATTTTCTGTCTATTGCACCAATCCCCTAAACAAGCCTTGGAGGTTTAGATAATGTCATCAAAATGAATGAACCATCCAGCTGCTACGTTCTCATCTTCTCACTTTTAGAATAATGCTAGTTGCCAACGATTACTTAACATACTGTATGCTATAGTGTTAGCGTGCTCAATGGACAGAGCTGTCTACCAGAAAAACAGAGATGATTTTGGTGCCAATCCTCTTGTCAGATATTGTAAGCTGACCAATGGGCCAAACTCCCAAAAAGTTATGTTTTCCCTGACAAGCCATTTTCCTAACATAAGAAAGCATTTGTTTGCAGAGAACTAAGACATGTAGTAATCTCCAATGGACAAAATGTTATGAAATGCTGCTTTATGCTAGTGCATTTGTGCATAGTGGTTAAGTGCATTTTGAAGGCATAAAATGGGAACGGTGACACTCAATGTGCATGAATTTGATCATACTGTATACATTCATTTTATATGGCACAACTGTTAAAGTGCTATTAGTGCTGCAGCAGTTTCCACAAAGACAACAATTTATTGTACTGTTTGTGTGTTCTATTTTTTAGAGAAATGTTTGAACACCAAGGCAAACTTCTTAACTTTACAGCTTTATATCACAACATCATATTGTGTTATACACAGCTGCATACCCAGCCTGTTTGGTTTACCCATTCTCAACAAGACATTGGTATGTTCCCTTGCTGCGTCCCGGGGGCTCCCTGCCATCAATAATATATGAGTGAGTGTGTGTACTGGCAGTAACAGATGCGGCTCCGGGTCTTGACCCCTTGACTGTAATCAGGAGAGTTTGACTCTCCTCAACCACACCTAACCTCACCAGATTCACCAATGCTGGGTATGCTGCTGTCTTACTACCTTCATGTTATGTATGCTATTTACCATCTGTGGTATGTGTATGTTATAGTAGATGCAGGTAAATTACCACCTGGCTAGCCGGCTGGGCAATTAAAGACCATATTGTATTATATTGACTTAGCGAGGCCCTATTAACCTTTGACAGTGACCACAACCTATGAGGAGCCAGTTTGAGGAAATTCACTCTTTTCATTCTCCTTTCAGCAATACACTATAAATGTTTAAAGAATTACAAATGATTTGAATTCAAAGCTGCACAAGGGAACTTTGTATATGCTGGCAGCTCCAAAAAGCAGTGAGAGGTTTGAAAACTTTTTGACTCTGTTTTTTAAAGATTTACTTTTTAGGGGGATTTTTGCTGCCTTTATTTGACACTTCCTAGTGGAGAAAGACAGTGAATATTGGGAGGGAGAGTGACGGATGGCATGTGACAAATGTCCCAGGCTGGATTCAAACCCAAGACATCACGGTTACATGGTAATGCGCCTTAGCAAATACCCAGAAATCAAGTAACGTGATGTCAACAAGCCCATATTTACCAACCCAACCAGTCTGTGATCGTTTTATACTAAAGGAAACCTTGGGGACGGGACAGGCAAAAGATCTAACGTTGGTGAGTCCAGCTTTCTCTGGACAGAGCACTTGCACACTACTGTTTAGGAGACAGTTTGTATTTTTAGCTCTTTAGCTTTGATTTGTTATTTTATTTGGAATTTCATTTGGGCAAAAAGGGTGAATCTACAGGATGTCAATGGGGGGGGACGCTCTTCTCTATTGCAGCCCCACTTTGTGAGTTTAGACTGGTGTATTTTTACATAAAAATTTTGCCTAGTGCAGCTTTAAGTACATCCTATAGCTTTAAGATAACTCAAACGCCATATAAAAGGTAGTGGGTTATATGAGTGTCCCCTCAGTCAGCAGATTCAACACATGGCTTAGGTTCATAGACACCAGAGATGGACCGATTGAGCCTATGTGTTGAAACAGAGTTGGATACTGGGGAAGGGAAGGAGCCTTCCTTTCACCCCCTCCTACTACCCAGATCACTGTCTATTTCCGGGCCAGCATCCTGAGTGGTGTGCGCTCTCATGTTCCAGATATTAAATTACTCATGAAATATTTGCTTGGCCTCCAGGCTCCGCTGCAGCTTGCTCAGAAGACTCCACTTAGCCTCTGAAATGTCTCAAAGAGCAGGCTTGTGTCACCTCGCTACGGAAGGTCAATTTTTCCAATTTAGAGACGGGGCATTACAGGCCATTTCAGATTGGATTAGCGTCAAAGTCCTGCTCTTGTCACCTTTTACTCCGACTCCAAGTTTTACCTCTCTTCCTCACCAGCGTTCAGAAAGGGAGGGCTGCTCTCCTAAAACAAGCAGTCTGAGAGGTTGAACATTGCATGATTCAGTGAGAAGAAAAGGCCTGATCACTCACGCTGGGTGCACTTGACTGTACCAGAAAGTTCCATCAAGCTCAGTGAACCCTGAAGGCATTTTAAAGATATAGCCGCCCAGTTCAGAAGGGCAACATGAAAGTTTGAACACATCTAGGCTGAAGCGTCATGGCTGAACTGCATGGCTACTGTATGGTCATAAGGTTAGGGCTGATACTGTATTTTATTTTAATTTGTATTTTTTGTATTTATTTATTTAACTTTCACTGAGACTAAAAATATTCATTTACAGAGACCTGAACAACAAAGCAGCATCATGACCAATAAGCAACTAACTAACTAACAAACCTCTTGATAACAAAATGCATGTAAATGGGCTCTTCTATGTATTGGAACTGGAGCTTAATAATTTCCTATACTCATAAGCAGCAGAGGAGCTCATTGCCAAAATGTTGTACCTACTATCCTTTTTAAAAAAAAAACATAATTTGCTTGAATGTTTTGTCCTGTCAGTCATTTGAGAATCATTTCAGTAGGTGGCACTTTTTTTCAAATGGTTTTCATTTTTTCTAGGAAATTGTAATATCACTTGGAATGTATAAATCAGATTATCCTGACAGTGTGATCTTCTCTTTCCTTCAAAATAGAATCTAATTCGTTTATACCAGCTGGAAAGACAATGTAAGTTAAAAGGCCTCACTCTCCCCAACTAAAAGTGTGAAGTTGGATGAATTTGAGGGTAAAGAGGTGAGTTTTTATTTTGTTTAACTCTTTTCTTTAATTATTTTTAAGTCATATGAGTCAGACTGAGTATACAGTATGAGGAGATTGTGCAATAGTTTTGGTCTTGCAGCTCTGCACAGCTCATTTGTTACGGCATGATACTAACACTGCAGAAATTAGGTTCCCACTGGAGCTGCACATAGTAAAATATGTATGCACTCATGGCTGTAAAGCGCTGGATAAAATCATCCAACACATTGTTTATGTTGGGTTACTTGGAACTGTAATTATTAGATTGATGCTCTATGTAATATCCCGATTTCCAGTTACATTTGGATTACTTTGTCTCCAAAAAAATAGAACATGCAAATAATAATGCTTCATTCCAAGTTAGAGACTTTGAATCATGGTATTATCACCTGCAACTACTTTCAACCATTATTTCAACATGTGTAAAATGTAAAACTATGTTACTGTCTATGATCTCACCATTAAGATACATTTTCTCTTCACTGTTTCTGAGTGATTCAACACATCATTTTTTTTCAAAGCGTCTGTAATCTGATTATTTTACAGCAACTATAATAGATTACTGTTTTTTAGTTTTAATCCATTTACTGCATTTCTGTTCAATGTAATCTGTTACTCCTCAAACCTGGAAGCATATAAGAAGTAGATGAAGTGATGAGAAGCAGATGTTATGGGTCCTCTGACTTCAGACCACAAGTATTCCCATATGGCTATTGAAGACCTCTCAATCGTTGTCGCGCCTGCAATTACAGATCTCAGCAAAAGGTGAGAATCCAGTCACCCATGATTATTACCAGCTCACTCATGAAATCTCCAACCACAGGGCAGTGATGGAGTGAGGAGCGACAGTGAGAGATTGGGAGCTGTTTTTCATCTGACCCAAGCGGCCCTTGTACATGTAGAGTGCCACTTTATTTAGCCTAAAAATATAGATTTTTTTTTTTAGTACAAACAAATTGGAAAAATTATTTCTGCAATGTTAGACACTGAAACATTGCCAGTCTTCCAGAACTAATACACTGTTACTTTCAATTTATCTGAAATATTTATATTCCCCTGAGCAGCCTGAGCTTTTCCTGAGAGATCCATGTCCTCGAGCTTCATGTTTGTTATTACATCCGGATTAGATGCAATGGTTTTATCAGTATACAGCAGTGTTTGTGTGTATCACTTGCATGTGAAAATATCTTTCATTCTGTCTTGATCCCATGCCTGCAGAAAATGAATGCTTCTTTAATATACAAATCTGAGTTTTAGTAATTCATAACTGAGTGTTAAGAATTTAGGTGATCCAAACCATGAAGCTGACTTGACCTAAAATGGGATTTAACAGCTCTCTGAACCTAAGAAAATAGGAGCTCGTATTAAGCCCTACATTGCCGTGTGTGTATCTGGAAAACCTTTACAAAAGGCACACAAAACTAAAGCCCCTCTGAGGCTATCTGCACTATTCCTATGTTCCAGAAACATGCCGTATAAATCATTCAAATCATATCTGTTTTTCTGCTGCATGGCCGCCGGCTCCTAAATCTCTCATTCTGAATAGAATGCTTTCCCCAGAGTTTCTCGCCCTGATGAAACCTGCTAGAGCTTGGAATTATAAAGTTCAGAGAAATTTAATGTTTATATTTTCCTATCCCTTAGAGCAAAACTAATATATATAATCTTTTAAATATGCATTTTTAACAACTTCAATAAACAAAATTCACACTTCAGCCACCTTTGGCTAGAGGTACACCTGAATATGAAAAATGTCTCTGATAGGACCTTCCAGGGTCACATTTCATGATAACTTAAAAAACAAGAGCTCATTCCAAAAAGTAGAAACGTGTACATGTAAAGTAATAATTAGTAGCTGTATGAATATTGGCATGGGGCCAGAATTTCTTTGAGAACTTTGGGATCTGGATTTCTAAGTAGGTAGACGTAGGTAGTTTTTTTTTAGTTGTTGAAGGTATAATTGTGTGAACATTTATATGAATTTATTTTTTAGTGTATGTGATGTATGTGTGAAGTCAAGTCACATATATACAGGCAAAATAAAAAGTCTCTAACATGGAAATAATAAATTAAATTCAACACCAGAGATAATAAATCAAATCCATTTAGATTACAAAATTAGTATAACTAAAATTTAGCATGTAATAAACACATTTTCACCTATAAAACCTCTATGTCAGCCCTGTGGGGGCTAGCAAGTATTATACGTTCTTAAGCTATTGCAGCCTGTATTTGCTCCTCTCATACATTTGTTGACATATACATTTAATGGGTTGGTTCAACAGGCCGTCATGAACATGGCCATTATCATACACTCAAACCTACCGATGAGATAAGCCACAGTGTAAACCAGCTTTGCAGTATAATTTATGACCCACAAGTCAAGCCAGATTAGGTCTGATTGGATCGTTGGTGCCATATGTGACCTACAATCTGTGCTCCACTTGTACTGCAAGGCGGGAGGGTCAGTGATCTCCCTGGGCAAAGGTTTCCATGGGAACGACCTCTGGATGCTCTATTCTGCTCTCTGCATCCCCCACTCATCTTAAGGCAGAATTTTTCAGGATTTCTTTGTGCCAGCCTCATATTCTTCTGCTCCATTTCCTCATTCTTCTCTACAGTTGTAGCTCCCTCTGTTTTCCCTCTGCACACAGACTTATATATACAGTGACACTTGGACACTTGCATGCATGCTGACACATACCGTACATGTGCATGCATGGACACCCCCCACCCCACCGCACACACATACTGTGCAGACACACGTGCACACACACACACACACACTCACGCATAAGTCCACCACAGTCAGTTACTTTGTGCTTCAACAAATTGTCCTAATCAGGGTGTTCAGCCGTCTTTTGGACATCTTCGTAATAGCATGCTGGATCAAGCAAATTGCCACTTTCTTTATCTCTCAGTGTAGATTTCTAAGCAGTACATCCCCCATTTTAGTTGTCAGTATTTGATTTTTGGAGTTCAACACATCCTTACAGCTTATCTGCTATAATTTATATCTGTAAGTCATATCTGTTAGCAGCACCATTTTAATATTTTATTATCAGTTATGGAACAACAATATTCTACACTAGCTTGGCAAGTCTACCTGTCGGATGGTCATCTCAGGATCCTCAAGCCCCCAGTCAAATTCTGATTAGTGGTGACAAATCTGCACTAGCCCGGAATGAAAAGTTCTACCCACGGGCTATTGAGCTTGTAAATTTCCATCCCGGTTTATACTGAATCAGAACTTGAACTGATTCTGAACTGGCTGAATTAAAAATGATCTGTGATCTGAGTACATGGTTGCTTCAGAATTGAAATGTCATTAAGTTACAAATGCAAACACTAATTATAAATGGGATGGTTTTTCCAAATGTGTCATGCACTGCAGAGGAAGTAGAATTGCCGCAACATTCGCAGCCGGTGAGGATGCAACTAGCACTAATCGGGTTTTCACTTGTTTAATTGAATCTTAAGTTAGTGACTGAACTATCTTTGACTGCACCGGTAATCCGCAGGGCTTTGTCATGCTGGTATAGATTCTATCTCTAGCTCTGTAGTGTACCTTATCTCAAGACTACGCATTTAGTCACTGTGAACAAGATCCAAACAGCAAACTGCAGTGGGAAGTGCTCAGTGTCCTTTGTAAGCCTGTTACTGGTCAAGGTGAGTAAAACTGACACCGGGCCATTCACACACACAAAGTTGGCACGTACCTCAGAGAGCCTGGTTAAAGCTCAGAGTTCAGATGTAAGACACTACTAGGACTTTCTAATGCCACCTGGTTTCTTATTTTAATGTCATTCGCTGTGGGGTTGATCAGGGATTTCACCCCGCCAAGCGGGTCAAGATAGGTAGCGACGGGTTTGAGAGGGCTTAACCAACATCTCTTGGCCCGCTACACCAGTTGCAGTAAGCCAGTAGAGCTGGGTCATGATGAAGGAGTCTGTCCACATAAAAAAAAGTCCAGAGTGGCGGGCAGAGAAAGAGGAATCCTCTTAGTGGTAATATCCTGTTGTGCACCTCCATCTGTTGCTCTGAGATGGCCTCTAGATGGAAAGAGTAGGAGAAGAAAAAGAGGTTTCGAGTAATTTTAGATATGTTCAGTTTTAGTGTCTGACAAATAAAACGATTGATTTACAAAATCCAAAGATCAATGCAAAAATCTTACTTTTGATTTGGATTTTATTTATAGTCCCAAATTTGCCTTTTTCTTTTTAAAATGAAATTGCCCGTGAGAATTTCTGTATTGCTCAACTGTCATTCACACACAATAAGAGAAATAGGTTTTATAAATCAAACGATAATTTATTGATTAAAAAATAAGGCATTTTAATATTTTATGTATATAACTAATTCATTTATGGCGATTTTAAGACTCTTTGGAACAACTATCCATATTATCGAATCTCTTGAATGTTTAACTGCTGAGTTTGTATTGTGGGAAGAGGAAGAATTGTATCTTTGGTTAAGAAATGCAATGCTGCGGCAACAATAGCACACAGCATCAAGCTAAAATACACAGTAATTGATTTACGCGGGTATTTCATATTAATTAGTAGAGGGCTTAGAGGGGACCATGATTGATGATGGCATTTTATCAAGGCATTCATTTTGCTGTGACTGTCAGCTGAATCACTTTTATTGGGCCTCTGTTTTACGGCAATAGTGCTTAGATTTATTATGATATAAAAAGTGTTGTCTGGCTTCCCAGAGGCATGCACCACTCACACACATTTCTTTTTTAACTATATAATGAAAGCCTCTATGAACCAATTAAGACACTGATTTCAGTCTTTACCCCATGTCATCAATGGCCAGTGGTAACACTACTGCAAAACAAGACACGTTAGCACTTAGAAATGCCATGATTGAATTCAGAACTCGGAGGACTTCAGTTCTAGCATCGTTATTCAGGTCCAGGGAATAGTATACTGGTGAAAGTTCTACG
Organism: Monocentris japonica; assembly: GCA_900323365.1. Taxonomy (NCBI): domain Eukaryota; kingdom Metazoa; phylum Chordata; class Actinopteri; order Trachichthyiformes; family Monocentridae; genus Monocentris; species Monocentris japonica. The sequence goes on along the minus strand of OOFE01001895.1, from coordinate 35,904 downwards.
GTGTCTGTAGAAGTCACTTAAGAAAGTAAATTAAATCCTGCCAAGGCATTCGGTCTATGTAATTAAAGCTGGACCAACTTAGTGGGATTGAATTAAATTTTTGGCAGGAGGTAAACCAATACGCTGTGAAGGGGAGGGGGTGATGATTCATGAAAGATAAGCAGTAAGCCCATCTTGTCTTAGCTCCTCTGAATAAATATTTCCTTTTCAAAACAATTAAGAATGTCTTTGTATCCTCAGTAGCAGTGTTATTTGACTGGCATGCATTGCTAACAAAGGAGAATGTGGATGGCAACGATATTTGCCTTCTCTGCTAAAAAATAAATAAATAAATACTAAAACCAAAATTGGATAATCCAAGTTAGGCTGGGTTCATATCTGTCAGAGTTCAACCCAGCCAACTCTACTATCCCTGCCTGTGAAAACGTGGTCTCAACCTAGGTTAATCCACATGCAAAAGGACTCTCGAGATTAGAGGAGTCCATAGATCTTTCTCAGCACAGGGTCAGAGGTCACCCACCAACTTATATAGAGAGAAGGCCATTTTGTTTCCTCACTGATGCTGGCTGGGGGCAACACCTTACCTTAAGCCATTTAAGGCTAGAGGTGAAATCAATTCCCGTCTAGAGCGGGCGTTACTCGAAAGCTGAATATCCCAAAGGATAAGGATAGCTAATGATTTGCAGAAAAGCACTCTCAGACTCACCAACTTCACATAGATATATTCAACACTTCTCTGCCACATAATAGAATGTATTTAACCACACGGTAATAGGGTTTGATGCAGGGCTGGGGTCCATTGACTTTCAATTCAAAACTGAAATTCATTTGCTAGAGGCAGATGGGTTAGGGATGTATTTCTCAATAGATCTGATAGGACAACACAGCAAAATTGTGTTCATTTCACAGTGTTCATTTCACTCTGACAGTGTAAAAAAAACACTGCCAATAAAACAATAAACACGAAACAACAAATCCAGTCCATGCCCATCAGAGTTAATTTAATACTTTTAGATAGTTTTGAACAGCTGCCCCGGAGCAACATCAGCTCTAGGAGTGAACAATCAACTCCAAATTATTGTCACTCAAAAGTCCAAAACTTATTAACACTGGAAAATTTGCTGTGAATCTTTCCATGCCAAACGTTTTTTTTTTTTTTTTTTTTTTTTTTTTGAAAATTTGAAAATGAATTGATCCTTATCCTAGTTTAAACAGCAGCTGACAGGTGTAGTTGTTTAAATTCTAAATTTAATAGCATAAATTTTCAATTCACAGAACAGGAAAAATAAAATTAACTGGAATCTATTATCAAAAGTTAAAATTGCAGTTTAGCCTCAATTAAAATGCCTGACTTTGAGCTACAATCAGACAAATTATTGATATGCATACTCACAACTTGTGAATTATTTATGGAATTTACCAGTGTGTCTTTAACAATAAAACTGGTTATGAAAAGAAAACTATGACTGTTCAACCTCTGACCTCTGGGTGGCAGTGTTGATGCAATGACAGGTTACATGGCTTGGGAAAGAAACTTTTTCTCCTCTGCTCCTATCCTTCATGTACTAACCAAAACATTAAAATAATTTACAATTTACAAACTATTTGGCTGATGGTATGTCACTGATATTAGTGATATTAGTATTTTAAAAGATGTTTGAAAATAGGCTATGACTGAATCAGTGACTCAACCTTTTGCACTGAAGATTTGGATTGACCATCTACCAAGGATAATGTGAGTAAAACATCGAATCATAATATCTCTGGACATTGTGCATCTATGTCTATAGAGCGCACATTTCCATGTGCCTTTTATTATTACCCTTGAACAAGTTCATTCTGATAAAATTAGATAAATTTGTACGATTACAGTAATTATGAAAAATAATCAAGCATTGCCAAAATAACTGGAGTTGCCTTTGTAATTTCCATTTTGAGAAAATTGGATTATAAACACATTTGGTGGAAACTGAAAGTCATCCCATTTCTGTGTCAATTCTATATTTAAAATCGTAATACTAAAATAATTGTAATATTAATATGATTTTATATGCCTCACAGAGGCAGCTAGGTATATCACATACATAGAGCATTTTATAATTACAGTTATAAAGGGCTACATGAAATGTCTGTTAGACAAGCAGTTTATGTTTTATTATGGTTCTAAAAATACAAAGTGTTAGCACATACAATGCTCATAACAAAAATGCTAATGGTTAATGCATCTGAGCATATCAATATAAATTGCATCTATATTACGATGTACTAAATTTGTTGTGAGTTTATAATGTGACTACAGAAATGATTATATGAGGAGAAAAGAAATCTGTAAGAAAATACAGTAACTGTAAATCTGTAAGAAATACTGTAAATTCAGTACAGAGAAAACATTATGTTGTAATCATTTGTCAATATGTTATTCTGTTGCACATCATTATTCTGATGTCATTTGTATTTGTGGAACATAAAACCATAAGTGTTATGGCATGCTGGAATATTGCTTTCTCAACAGGATCAAAACAATGTCCTAACATTGTGTATGCAGCGATTACATTGGTGGATTGCACACCGCAATTCTTTGAGCATAACATAAGTTACATTCAATTTCTTCTCGGTGTGGATAGCATGCAGTTAACTTGTTACATGTGATATAAAGTATGTCTTGACTTGACCTCTAACCGACAATATCACACTGCCACTGCTGCCATTACTATAAAACAGCCTATTTGTGATTCACCTATGTTATGTTACAATATGTTATAGTATATTTTTCTTTGGTTGAATCACAGAGTCACAAGGGAAAGTGAGAGGGTTCAAACCACACTGAGTTCTCTGTTTTGCATTACATATATGTTATTACTTGCAACCATTATAACATAGCGTGACTATAATATTTCTTTGGGCAATATTAGACGATTTCTTAGACATCTTTCAGTTCTCTTTCAGCTCAAGTCAATACTGAGCATATATGGAACTCATTACAGTAAGTAAAAGCTGCCCTTTCACTGACTTGCTATCCTGTCCCATCTCTGCTGTACGTTCACCTGAACATGATCTGAAGACAGCCAGTCAACTGACCTGGAATCAATACAGTCAAACTCTGTGGAGGCGTATAAATCAACTGGGCTCACTTAACCCATGAGAGGCCTACTGTGCGGCTGAAGTGGTGCAGTTCAGAAGAGACAGCAAAGCATATTTGATGACAAATAATATATTTTATATTCTGGAGCTGGGTTTGTTTCCCAGCCTGCTTTAGAGACTGATACTCCCTGTCCCAATGGCATCTCTCTCCATGTCCGTCAGATTCCCGTAGAAATCCAATCTGTAATTTTTGAGCCCATCTGTAATTTTTAGCCTGTTTTCTCTCTCCATCTCGCTCCATGTCCGTCTCGTATGAAACCCAATCTGTAATTATTCAGCATATCTGTAATTTTTGAGACTGGTTTATTGACCAGTACTTCACGGCCCTATGGCATCGGTCTCCATGTCTGTCACCTTCTCGTGTAAAAAAACAATCTGTAATTTTTTCTTTACCCATCATGCCTCTGCATTTAAAGACATTGGGATTACACTACCAGCTGCCGGCACAGGAAATCGGTTTTATATTGCTTTAAGGAAATTCCAAAATTCTGTTTATGGCTTGGCACAAGATGCCAAATAAACTCAGATGTCGATTTCTGCCAACCAACACTGATAATTTACAACTGCTAGGAAATAGTAATCCTATTAAAAAAGTAGAGAAATTAAGAAAGTTGAATGTGTTATGATTATGAATGTGCATCTTTGTATCATACAGAGTATTTTTATTGATTGTTGGGGAAACGATTGCCAGTAATGTTACGGCCAGACTCCTTTGTACCAGCTTTAAATTAACTTAATGAAAACACAGCTCGAGTTTAATAATTCAAGATGATTAATTCTGACATGTTTTGAAGCTTTGAGCCAACAACTTATCAAATGATTACAGTTTTATGATGATTAATGTACATAAAGGACACTTTTAAATCATGGTATAAGTAACATTTTACTTTGGTTTTGACTACTTGTTTCTGTTGTTGGAAAATAACTGCTGTACAGATCTACATGAATGACATGGTCTATGTGAATGATCTGTGATTCCTTATGTATGCTTAATGCCTGAATGGTGGTTATGGCTGGTCTGATTCTAGCTACTGCAACAATTTGAACAGTTAACATTTAAATATTGAAGATTATATTTGATGATTGACTACTGTGAAAGTCACCATGTATCAGCCTCACAACATATATGCAGATGTACATACTGTTTCATGTGCAAAGAGGAATCAATGATTAAACTGATATCACTGGAATACTCCCTCACTATTATATTTTGAATCATTTTCATGTTATGAAATATATTCTGAGCAGGTAGAACCCTTTCGTGGATATTGCTTAATGTAAAATAAACTGCATTAAGACTTTTCATTGTATCTTTCAAAGTGTATCTCACTGTATCTGCAAATTTCTCAAACTTGGCATACTAAATTTCTACTGAATCACTGAATGGCTGTTTTGAAGTTAGGGAATGCCACCTCAGCAACCACACAGACTATTCCTACTATATTCCATCATAGAATGAACTGTATTTCTTTCTCGTAATTGTCAAAGCCACTTTAATATTAGACTGCCTATTTTAGAGTAGGATGTTTTGAGCTAACAGCAGGAGAGTATAGTGCTTCGAGTTCCCATACTCAAGTTAGTCTTAATAGCCTGTAGTCTAGACGAGGCTGATGGATTCCCTGGGAAACACAGACGATAGGTCTCATGTCTCTCTTTATGAGCATAGTACTTACAGTTCCAGCCCACTTTGACATTTTTTTATCATGAATTAAAAAAAAGTAATCATCAGTAAAAAAGCCAGCCAAACTGTATTTTATTTTATTAATATATTGACTGTTTTTTTTACCCATCATACCTTAGCGTCTGTTTAAATACATCTGGATTACAGTACCGGCTGCTGCAACAGGAAATCGGTTTTATTCTGATTTACATATTACATATTTTCTAGCCTTCATGCCAATTTAGAAGTACTTTAAATTCTGTAATAATACACCAATGAGTATGTAATGGCAGGAATGTATTGTAAGTAAAAGAATGAATATTTTTTGGATGACAAACCATCTATTAAATTAAGTAATTCATATCAAGTAGGCGATAGGCTCAATATTAAACAATACTACGATATCACCTAATCAAGATTTGAAAACAATGTTTTATTGGTTGAAAAATAAAACAGTACAGTTAATTAATAGTATTATAAGTCTACTAATAATTGCAAATAATTAATAGTAATATTTTCACACTGTTAAGTTTTGACCCACTGTTCACACTTCTGCATCAACTTTCTAAATCTTACAGTTAAGACAACATCAACGAGCCTGATGGAAAAGTAATGGGATAAGTAGAAATTAGTAATGCATTAAACTGTGAATCTCGGATGCAAAAATAGGAAATCGGTGTAAAACTTACTTTAATTGATCTCCACACTGGTCACCTGTTAGAGCGCCAAAAGCCCTTTAGTATGGCTCACAATTTATTGCACAGCAAGTTTTAGCGACCTCTGATAAAACTACACCCAGCATCCCTACTTACAATAGTCGTAGAAAAGCAGCAGTCCAATAACGTGCTCCATGTTTTATAAATGCCCCACATGGTCGTAAAATACTTAATTATCGTTAGGTAAGGCAGTTTGGCTGGTCTTTCTTTCAATGATTGACAGCGGGGTAAATTGAAGTTGCTTTGAAGGGGGTGTCTCCTCCTGCTTACAAGCGGCTACATCGAGAATTGAAATGCATACAACAGTTTATCATAAAATATACACGAAAAGATCTATTTATTAGTCGAGAGCAGATCGGTTTGATTATTACGGCGTTGTGATGCTTAGAGGTATTTCTGTGCCACAAGGTGCTCCCCTCTGTCTGTGTGTTTTTGGTCTCGTCCAAACTTGGTTCAGATTTGAGTTCATTTCCCCTGCTATCTGGGAGCGCTCTATTGGAGGTGAAGGTCCGCCTGTCCCCTCTCTGCGTTCGCTGTCAATGGCTTTCAGGACGTATTTTATTTGAATGTCTGGGCCTTTCAAGTAACCAATAATGGATATTCTATGGATATTATGGATAATACCCGCCGTAATAGCTGTTGAAGGTAAGCTAGTGTTTTCAGTCGTAACGGTAAAGCCACATCTTGCCGGCTTGAGTTTTTGACCAAGCGCGTGAATTAATGTTTGCCGATTGTAGCTAGAAGACAAAGAAAATCCATCATATTTCTCTGTAATAGTTGTTAATATACACTATCAAGGCATTCTCGTTGCTCATGTGGTTTACAAGCGGCTCAAAACAGCGCGGCAGGGATGATGTTGGGATGCACAGAACATGCTCCCGCATCCCCGCAGCAGGTAGAGGGATGCTGTTAATTAACAGCATCCGTATTAACAGCATTAATGGCAGTTAGGTTTGACATTACGGTCAGTTAGGGGAGAAATTCCGGGTGTGTATGCTGAACACCTACACCAGGTTCGATAAATGTCCGTCAGGTTACATATGTGTCTGTGGCGGTGTTTGTAGCGGCCGACGATGGTCACCGGTTTCAGTTGTCCGCGCAATTGGTGATTACAAGCTCATCCAGGACTGTTTCTAACAGACTAACTGTGAAAAATACAACATACAAACACAATATATCCTCTGTTAATTTATTAAAGGCTGTGTTTGATCATTACACTGCAGTCATGTGGACGCAAGAATCGCCAAGCAGTGATGAACAGCAGGCAGGCAGCGTGGCTCAACGCACAATGAGACGGGTTGCATGAGACAATCACTATAATATTACTATAATATTCCAAAAGGGACTTAGAGTGTATCTGTGGTGCTCAAAAGTGAGTTTATAGTGACGTTATCGCACTTTATGTTGCAGTATTTTATCTCTTTCAGCATCACATACTACCCTTCTTATAATATTCCTATAGGGACTTGTACTTTTTGCTGTGGTATTTGCCTTGTAACCTTCTAAAATGTATTATAGGAGTACTAGAGTTGTTTTTCATAAGGTTTCAGAAGGTCCCTGTATTTGAACACTGAAGTAGGTGGATTTTGTTTCTTTTAAATGCAGGCGAATTTGTGCAGCTGAACTCGAACTCAGCTTGCCATATGATAGAATAGGAGACAATTACCACATGAAGAAGGGGAAGCGTCAACCCATTCATTCATTCAGTCTATTTTGAGGATACTGTCAGAAAACAAACGTGTCTTCCTGTGGTCAGTTAAGGCAAGCCTCATAATTACAGGTGGCCAAGAAACTATGAAAACGCAACCAAATGCATTCAATACAGAATAAAACCCTTATTTTGGATGGTTGTTTAGATCTGTTGAGATGGTTCTTCTACAATATAATAACACTCCATTAAAATAAAGGGTGAGTGGCCTATTGCTGGTCACAGGTGGGATTGGTACAGAAGTTTTCATTCAAATTTTGTGTTAAATTTGCCAACGTTGTCCTCATAGCTATAATAGCTATAATTCACTGAATTGTGTTAAATATGAAGTGTTAAAATCTTATTTATGTTTTCAGCAATCAAAAGTACAATTGGGGCATAGTACTGAAACTTTTAGCACAGGGGATAGTATACAAAATGACTAAATTATATTTTGCATTTGAATATATTCTGATATATTTTAATATTTCCAGTGCTGTACATTGCATAATTTATATAAGGACATAATAAACTAAAAAATCAGAAATGCTTATTTTAAAACACGACATATACTTTATCATCAGCTGTTATATATTAATTAAATGTTAGTTTTGTCAGTAACATAATTTTAATTAAGTAGTATTTGTTTTAAGTGCACGATAATTGGCCATGTCATTGACATTTATTTATATTATTTTTTATGAATATCAATATTCTTTTTACTCAATAGGCCCTCTTTGCTTTTTAAATGAATGATGGCTCTTTTCATGGTTATTGTTTTTTAATTCCAAGTTTATCCTTGGCTGTACTGTCCAAGAGAAAGGGAGACACAGGATGTGAAAAAGGCCAAAAAAAACAACAGATATACACCACACAGAGTTCCACTTCCACTTGTTTTCGGAAGTGTAAATGCAGACATGGCTTCAGTTATATATGATGTGATCTCCATGTAAAATCTACTGCAAAGTCTCTATCCGTAAGCTCGGAGCATACAGTGCAACAAATAGCAATCGACATCTTCTCTGCGCAATGTGGATTGCAGTGGTTCTTCAAATGGTAAATAGTGTATTACAGTATATTAAAGTCTACTTCTTGCTCATTTAAGAAAGCTCCCGTTGGTTTTTAGTGCTACGATAGAAATACAATATGCATGTTGCAGCACTATTCGGCCTACGGTATGAAGGGTTTTTGATCTGAAATCTGGCTAGTCCCTTCGCCCCCCTCCATTTTATCCTATGAATCATCCTAGCCGATTGTCCAATGAAGTTGCAAGGATGGCTTACGTATGAGAAATAAAGGGTTGAAAAAGAGGTCACTGCATCTGTAATCTGAAAAAAGCACGCAACAGAAATGAACCCTGCAGAGAATCATTTTGACGCCTTTGCTGCCATGGTTATAGTGACACCAGTGCTGCCATGGTCATAATTTTCTTATTTTTGAGAAATTCTGTCTTACTTTACTTAATAGTACACTAAATAGCATTGTAATGTCACATTGTATTATTGTACAGTAAGTTAGGTTGACTCTAGTTGAATGATAGCCAAATGCTTGTGGCAAAGGAGTTGTTGGGTAATTGAAAAGAAATTCTAGTTGATAAAGTACAAATTGACAAAGTATGGAATCAGAACTTCAAATCACGTAAAGTATACAACTTTTCTGGAAAGCAAAACTCTGAAAGTGAATTCTTCTAATACAAATAATCAATGAAATCAGGCAGGGACCACACTGGAGAGAGTTAGAGGAGTAGAATTGGAACCAACTTTGATAAAATCCTAGCAAATCCTGTCCAAGTGACCAATGTGTGAATCCTGTCCACTATATGCAACACCACAACCAATGGAAAATCTTCAAAGAAATATATACATTTTGATTTTACCTCTGACCTTTATTTCTTGGCCCGTTATCTTTATTCAAACTATCATGCCCATCCTCTCAACTACATTTAGATACTTTACATGTTGGACAACTTAATTGAAATGGCAGTCCATTTTTCAAACACATTCCATTTACCACTCCATTCCATTCCACCATTTACTCTGTTGAATGCAAAGCAACTCCAAATTGCTGATTAATATTAATGTAAGCTGCCACTGATGCCAAGTCTTTGGTTTAGTTAACAGAAACAGGCAGGCTCTTTTAGAAAATTAATATAAGTAGAACTGCCAAGGAAATTAGCCTAGCTATGTCAAACATGACTATTAAAGCACATTTGTGGATTTATCCCTTCATTAGTTCACCCGTTCATTGTCATCTATACTCAGTTGACAATCATAATAACAACAACCCTCCTCTACTAATTCTTGCCCATAAACCTGTAGTAGCCTATGTTGTACTGAGGAGATTAAATTTACTGGACAGATCATTTGGCTTGTCCGATTTCTTCCCCCTCATGTTGTGGTATTACACTTTGTACTGTGGAAACACTGTGAACATTTTCAGCGAGGTTGGGTGTCGCTATGATGCAATAACAACCTCCTCCGGACTTGTATGTAGGTTGTTGTTGGGGCCAGCTGGATGATAGATCACTTTGATACAACAGTATTTCTTTTTCTTTGGAGAAAATATAATGGGACACAAACCACAGTAGAAGTAGGATAAAATGAGATCACAGTATGAAGTCTTTTAAAAAAATGGCTCACAGATTTGATTGCATTTCAATATGTGCTACATTCCTTCAGCCAACTCTTCTGTACAGGAACCCACTCAGTAGAAAATGAAGAGTTGGCAAATGTTGGCCAAGCTAATGTCTTTTATATTCTCATTTTTGTCTCTATTCCATTATGTCAATTGCATATATTTGGATTTGGATTTTGCATGCCTTTTTCAGTATTTCACCATTTCCCCTTAAATTGTAAGGCAGCCTGCCTGTTCAGGGCTCAGTATGATTGTTAATGTTTTGAAAATCCTGCCAAGTTTGGTAAAGATGCTTTCATATGTAAATTGGGAAGCTGTTTTTGAACTGGAATTGTTTTACAAGGAGTAGAAGTGTGAATGTAACATGGCAGCATTATGGTTTGTGGAAGAGCAACAAAAGACAGAGGGAGGCGGGCTCTGAAATGGGATTAGATAAAGGTAAAATGAGCGACCGTATACAATCCAGTGTTTTCTCAGTCCACCCAATGAGCAGATGCAGGGAGCTGGCCTGCACGCCAACCGACACAGTAGGCTTTCACAAAGAATCTGTCTCTATTCAAACCCTAATCCATGCTGCCCAGGGCCCAGGCATTGTCACTTTGCATGCAAAATTTCAATTAGTGCTGGTACCAGTTGTTTCACTTAAGGGGGGTGTCACATTTCAGGGACATCTATGGCTACCTTGAGGGTGAGATTAAGGCAGGAGTATCACCACGGCTCTGAGATACTGTCTGGTGGCTCCTGCTGACTCGATTTGGACTAATAAATAATGTAATAAATACGGTGGACAGTTAGACACCAAGGCATATTACTGTCATTTGGATAATACAATACCGTTGCGAAAGATATATATACAAGTTAGAAAATTTCAATACTTTCACCAAATCTGCAGGCTGAAATTACATTTCAGCGTCACCTCTAGAGGGCGTATATGTGTGGATTGAAATAGTTAAAAGACAAAGAAGTAGAAGGAGGATTGGCTTTTGAAAGTGGACTGCAGCAGTCGAAGTCTGAACAGCTGAACACATGGCAACAGTGTCAAACTGTCCACCACGTCTTGAACTGAATCCCAGTCCTCCTAAAGTGGTTGATCAAACTGGTGCCAGAAGCAAAATATGGAACTATTTGTCTTACAGAGCCAACAAAGATAGACACCCAACCAACATCAAAACATAAGCAAGAGCAGGAAATCACAGGCCATCAGGATACTTGCACTACATTGTCCATTTACACTCAGCATGGCTCAAACCATGACAGTCTGACAAAAATAAAAAATAGATGTTTGAGATGTGTATCTGTGGAGCAAGGTGTGCTTATTTCAAAGCAGTGCTGTGAGTTTTTCAGGAATCGAAAATATATTTTCATTTCACTACACATCCTGTATGCGTATGTGACAAATAAAGTTCTTGACTTGACTTGATATTGCTCAGTAGATGAATGTACACAACCTGGAAAGAATATGAATCATGCTGAACTTAGTCAATAGAGTGCAGATGTGTATTGTCCCTTTGTTCCAAAATAAAGGGCCGTTACATGGCTTAAAATGCAAGATGTTCAAAATTATGTCAGAGAAAATGTATTTCATCATATGAAACTTCATAGCTCATCCATCTCTTCTCATTAGCCACTATTACATTGCATTATGGCACTGAGTAATGGGAGGTGGTTGACATCAGACATTCTTTTATTGTTTTAGTCACAATAATTTTCGTTAACTGTACTTTATTGTTTCAGTGATCTGATAATGAACAGTTATATACTCACAGCATTAAGAGATTCAGAGCAGCTGAAATTTATACTTGGATAGGCACTGGTCTTACTGTGGGTTGACAAGGATATAGAAACATATCACAAGTGCATTCTCCACTTTGGGAAAGGAAGCTGTACAAGATTTCCTAATCTGCAATCTCTCATCAAAACAAACTGTATCCACCCCATTTCACTTCATATTAGGTTTGGTCATGTCAAATATATACAGACATGGGTCAAATAATGCTATTGTTATATAATAACATATGTATAACATTGTTATATATTATTGTAATTCTCAGTGCTTGTTTTAACCTGCCTGAAGCACCAGATGGGTGGGGTTTATTATTTCAAGACAATTTAAGTGAATTGTCAGAAAAGTGATTGCCTAAACTTTCTGGCAATCATTGCATTGTCTTACGTGGTGATCCCCATTCATCAGACAACTATGTAAGCTACAACAAATAAGGAAAAGTATTTCCAAATATTGTTTGACCCAGGTCAAACATAACATTTTGTTTACAAACAAATCTCTTTATATTTGTAGCATCGGTGTTGTAAGTTTAGTGTATGCATTTTCAAGAACTTTTGCAGGAGGCTCAGTTGTGCACAACTCACGCTCTGTTCAGAAAATAGTCAGTTTAGCAATTGATATGATATACTAAGTATAGAATTACAACTAAACCAGTTTTTTCATATAACACTAGAGGTACTGTGTGCTATGAATGGTGAACAGATGCATTACGTAAAAATGCATTCTTGACTGAGGATCAGGTGAATTACAGGTCTTGAGGTTTGTTTGTCTTGCAGCTTTGAGGATAGGTGTGTTGTTCTACCCAAGGGCTATAATTGTTTCAGTCTGGCTGAGAGAACTCTCAGTCTAAAAGTGAGAGGCTAGGACTAACACTATTATAATGATTTTAGAGTCTTAATCCTAACAATTTATGACTATAAAATGATCAGACAACATGGTATAACATGTTGTTCTTTCCTTTTTAAACTTAATTACAGAATGTGTCTGTTATATAGATTATCTAATCAAGTTTGAGTTTCTGGACATGCTTTAATGAGACTGTGCAATTAAATTTAAGTTGGTGGCCAGTAGACTTATTACACCTCTGTGGAATACCGTTTGCATATCTGCAGTGCTTTCTTGCCAACTGATATAAAACTAGTTTGAATAAATAGCTAGATAGTTACAGAAGAAACTTGTTTTACCTCCAAATAACCTCACAGATATTTCACACAGGAATCTAGATCAAGGATGTTCTAATATCCTGCTATCTTAATTAGCACATGTTAATTGGCAATGTGCGGTCTCTCGGTACGTCATATTTATGAGGTAGAGCCTGATTCATCCAAGCCCGTTGGGAATAGAAGCCATCGGGGGGCACTGAAATGTATTTTCAGACCTTATTCACAACAGGAACATTATAAGCAGTAACATTCAAATGGCTCGTGCTATACCTTTTAGCTGTCTATTTATCATGACGGAAATCTCAACAATAATGCACAATCAATATATTTTGTTTCTGTGTTACTACGCATTTCCTTTTATGCCAAGTAGAATTGGTAGGCCAGTCTGTTCATAAGTTTGAGGATCAAGTAAATGAGGTTTGATCAAAAATGGGAGATGAACTGATCAATGGGAATCTTGTTCCAGTCACATCCTTTATGTCAATGCTGAGTCATATGCAGTAGGGGCATATAATATTCAACCAGACAAGCCCAGCTATTGAGATAAGGTGCAGGTAGAAGGATAGACAGAAGGAGGAGGAGGAGGAGGGAGAGTGTACCCTGAGAGAGGTCAGACCTCGTTTCAGAGACCCCCATCCACACACACCCCAGGTACTGTGACACTGCCTTTATGAGCGCGTCCAGAGAACACAAACCCAGCGGATTAGTGTCTGGCTCTCAATGTCCCCGGGAGCAGAGCCCATCGGCCGAGACAAAGGGAGGCTGATTGCGTTGTCATCTGCATCACAAAGGGAAGCCTTTTCCACCTGAACCATTGCCTCTGCGCTGTGCTGCACATCACATCTATCAGCGACTCTGGACCCACGTGACATCTGCCTTTTGTTTTTTGTCCATCTCTTTCTTTTTTTCCCCTTTCTTTCTGTCTCTCTGGCCCCCACCGTCTATCCAACATAGCCCAGCAGGACCTCCCCCCTCCCTTCTCAGTGGAGACTAGCTTCCTAGTCTGTATCAGCTCTGACCAAATTCCGTTTTTGCCAGTAGTTATGTGCTTAGCATGGCGTTAATCATCTTCTCCTGCTATGAAGGCACACTGACACATTCGTTGACTTTCTGGCTCTGGCTGGCTAGCTGCAGCTCTGCTCAGCTAACATACAGACACATAGACAAAAGGCGCAGTCTCCTGCTGTCAGACCCTAACAGGTCTATCTGTCTCACTCGGGCAGAGAGAACAACCCAACTGAGGTGCTGCCAGCAAGCAGACATGTTTTATCTGATTAGTGTACAAGGCGAGCAGGATCTGGTGTTCTGTAACAGATGAGGGTTGTCTTGTGCTGGTGACCCAGCCAGGTCCAGCAGCCATAACATGCAGAGCAGAGCTAGATCAAGCTCTTCTCACGGGATTATCTTCTTATGCTTATTTACACACAAATCCACTTGAGTTTACCATGAGCTCCTGTTGTTTTTGCAGTGTATACAGTGCCTCATCATC
>OOFE01001889.1:26381-40708 GCA_900323365.1 Monocentris japonica | reverse complement strand
TTATCAGGTAGAGTAGAATGTGAACAGGTATTATGCCGAGTTCTGCATGCACGCCGAGTTCTGCATGCACGCCGAGTTCTGCATGCACGCCGCGGAACATTGGTTTAACTACAAGCCAGCGGTCACTGGACGTTATAATGTTTTGTGAAAGAGTTCTTCTTATTTTTATACTAGTACTAACCTTCACTGTTATTCATCAATGACGATATATAGTCAATATGAAACAAAAACTAATAAAAATCGATCATACAACATCACATCCATAGCGTCCTGTGGAAATATACAGGGTCACATGCATGAAATTTACGCTTTCAACAATTCATAAGCCACGCTATTTAATCTGTATTGTTATTACATGTGTGCTGGTTGCTAAATCGAAGTTGTTATAGATTATTTCTGGCTAAATTGTGTACCGACTCAGTGTTTGGTGCTGCCGATATGAAGGAACTCATAAAACATTAAACTCTCTCATCAAGTGTAACCCTTGTTTATTGTGTAGTTCATATAATTCTTCTGTTAGCTTGGATCCAGGTGTAGTATACAGTAAAGCAAGGGGTTTAATCTCGAACCAGATAGCAGTTTACACCAGAGTTAAGGAGCGAAAACCTCTTCCGGAAATACTTCAAAATAAAAGCAAACAAACAACCAAATACACTTATTACAAAATTAGTCTTAGAATAGAAATGCTCCAGAACTAAGGCTACAAAAGTAATAGAGATACATAGCCCGCTACGAAAATTTGATTGTAAAATCTAGGAAATATGACTTCTGTGCTGTGAAAATCTTCTGACAGAAGGAACACGACAAGTGAAGTTGAAAGGTGGATGCATTATTCGGCAGGGCTTGTGTTGTCTGAGGATTTCACTTGACTTTCTTTTTCAGCATTTCATTATAATGTCATATAATTTCTTTCTTTCTTTAAAATCTTTTTCATCATCATCAATTTCCAAACTACAGTAACCAAATGACCTACAGACTATGACAAATTCATTCTAGTTAATATGTACTTTAAGGCCCCCCACTTGTCTGTTATTTCTTTGTTCATCTGGTAGTCACCTGGAGTAATAAGCATAAGAAAAAAAACTCTGTTTCTTGCTTTCTTTTTTGTTCTCGTTTTCTTGCTTGTTTGTTTTCTTTGTCATGAAATGTCATGTCATGATTTTAGTGGGCTGTACCATTGATGTTAGTGGGCTGTTTTAGTGGGCTGTGCCAATGATGTTAGCGTCTATTAGCGTCGAGCATTTGCAAATAGCATTTTCATCGCTTACAGTAGGGAGCATGGACCCCAACCTTTACAACCAAATTTTGCGCTATAAAACAAATGCCAAATAGTGACCTTTCAAGGACACAGAAAATGGAGATTCGTCGAAAACCATCCAAATACACTTTAGAATTATGTTTTAAAAATACCAAGATGAAACTTGACACCAATAAACAAGACTGTTACAAAATACTTCAAAATAAAAGTATTATTGAAGTTTAACTGATTAATGCATCAAATATTAATAAAAGAATATCAAAGCTTCGATACAAATATATTATAGACTCCACTAATTCATTGTTTTTATATTTTGTTGTGTGATCTTCAGCTCCATATTATGATCTAATCCTGGTTATTCAAAAATAAAAATTCTCTTCAGTTTGCAGAATATGTTCTTCAAAAAAGGGACATAAATATCAAGACCAACAAAAAGGCCATAAGTGAAATGAGGCTCAATATAGCCACCACTCTCCTACGTGAATCAGGTGCTTCTTTTTTTTTTGGCATATTTGATGAAGTGGTTTATATTTTTGTGTTTTTTTGTGTGTGTTTTTTACAGACGATCTCAGCAGCCTCTGCAGTTACTGTGGGGATAAGGAAAATGAGAGCACACAATGGGTAACTTCAATAACATTGAGATTTATCAGAAATTATACAGGCATAATTGTCAGGTTTCTAACTTTATCCTGATCATCACTGAAATAATGCACTCATGGGTAAATGAGGAAATGCACCAGGATTAGAATATTATGGTATTATGGTAATAGTGACCAAAGGAAAAGAGAAATGACCTCCAGTAGATGAGGACTACCACTGCCCTCTCTGTAGCTAGTAGTGTAAATGTTTTTTTGGATTGTTGTGTTTGTTGAAATTCTTTAGTTTCTTTCAGTATTTATTCTTTATTTACTATTTATTTATTTGTTGTTATTTTTAATATTGTTCTACTTTACTATGTTTGATTGCAATTACAATGCTGATATGTGAGCCAGTTCTTGTTTGTGTTCTCTCATTGGGTGTATTTTTGTTATTTATATAATGTAATGTTTATCATTTTCCCTGCAATACTAATGAATCTTATAAATTCATCTCTTTCGAGTAATATAGCATAATAATGCACAGATACGGGTGGGTGTGGGGCTGCAATTTTTATCAAAGGTCCACAAGTGACCTTTTAACAAAGCTAGCCAAAAGTTTCCCTTGAGTAGAAAAAAAGAAAAAATTAAAAAGAAAATGGCATTCCCCTTCAGAAGAGGATTTTACATAATGGCAAATAGGCAGCGTAAAAGTAAAACAAACCAACTCATAGGCTATATGGAAGAAAACAGAAAACTAGCCGACTGACCGTCAAAATCACATTAAAAATAAATCACTCCTTTATTGTTTTCCATACTGTGCATCATATTTGGTTGACATGGTTTACACAAAAAAATTTCATGCTTGTTGACCTCACCTGGCCTTAGGTCAGGGGGGCATGCATTTCTCGGCAGGTACAACACAAGCCCTGCCGAATAATGCATCCACCTTTCAACTTCTCTTGTAGTGTTCCTACTGTCAAAAGATTTTCACAGCACAGAAGACGTATTTCCTAGATTTTCAAATCAAAAAACACAAGCACACAACATGCATGGGTAAATGTTATAGCGTCCAGTGACCGCTGGCTTGTAGTTCCAATGTTCCGAGGTGTGCATGCACATCTCTGTATAACACCGGAAGTCTTATTTTTTTGCTCCTGCTGGCAAAAGCTAACGCTACGTTGGTGTCGTTTTATCGCTTTTGGGGTTGACAACAGAAATAACAGCCTTTTATCGGGTCTAGCCACAGAAAGCAACCTTTATCGTGGTCTCTGGAGAGGTTTGTGTCTACAAATGTCTTTTAATGTGTATACGCAAACGATCTGTGAGCCAGTTGTCGTTTATAGGACAGTTCGAGCTAGCGGCATGGTAGCTATACATAGCTGTGGCCTAAGTTAGCTGGCTCGTTGGCTTACATTACCCAGACGAGACTAATAGCTAGCTGTAGGAACAGAGCTGTCCCCCAGTTACGCTAGCTAGCTTTAACACGCTATCTAGTTAGCCTTGTTGACGTTTACTAATACAGTTGGGGAGTGTGGCTTTGCAGTGATTGGAAATTGTCTACCACTTAATGTGACGTTTTCTGTCCCCAAGAATTAGTTTCCACGGGTTGTTTACTGTCGGTGGCTGAGTAGCAAACTAACTAGCCAGTCCGATACCAATATTGACCGACTCGTCTTAGGTAGCCAGTGAGCTAACGTTAGTTAGCTTGCGAACTAGCGAATCAACGTCAGCCGGCTAGGTAGCGTTAACTAATGCTAACCACAAGGAAGTGATGTCTGGCACATTGATAATATTGTTTATTAAAAACAAACTCATTATATTACTGTGGTATAAGCTTGGTAGTGGGAGTAGCTATAGGATAGTTGTACAGGTTGTAGTGAATTTGTCTTGGATGCATTGGGTCTATGAAAGTTACTGTCCTGACTCCACCTTTACACCAAATATCAATTAAGATAGCTCATAATCTTGCTTGGTGAACAGGTATAGAGTTAAATATCTCTCCCTGTCCTCTATATCCTTAGATGAATAATAACGGGAATAAGAGAGCACCGACCACAGCCACTCAGCGACTGAAGCAGGATTATCTCAGGATAAAGAAAGACCCTGTGCCTTACATCTGTGCAGAACCTCTCCCCTCCAACATCCTAGAATGGTAAATTCTTTGATCTTGCAAGGCCTAAAGCTAAAATCAGAGCAAAGCAAATACAAGTAACAATTCATTATTCTAGACTTGGAACTTAAGCACTTAGAAGACTGTATTATATAATCAACAGAATTAGCACAACCACCAGTTTTGAGACTTTGTCACTAGGTCACCTTTAAATAATGATTGGCCTTGAGCACACAGATTGGGTATGTATCATCACACAAACCTCAAATCTGATGAATCCAGTAATGCTTATATTGTCTCTTTGGTACATTTGAAAATCAAATGTGTGCACACACATGGTTCTTTCATTAGATTCAAGGATTCCTAACAAAACTACCCTGGTCTTCTCAGATTTCTGTGTTGAATGTATCCATAGATTCTATTAGGAAAACTTGATGCTGACCAACATGTTTGGAGAGGATTTTGTTTGGCAGACTAATAGGAATAAATATAGTCATATAATCTGTGCCAGTAATTGATAAATATATAGCCCCTTTTACACAGCTGAAACTCCAGTACAGAGTATGGATGATAGAAGCAAGATCAATTTTCACTCATGTTCTATGATTGTCTTTTACATTGTATTTCATCTTTACTCTGCATAGGAGACCATGTATCTCATATGATGGAAAACGTGTCCTCTGGACAGCAGTAACATTAGTTCATTCTATCCGAGGTTAACTTTTTACTGTGGTTATTGTTGGTCTCTGTGGAAGATGCCCCTTTCCAGGGAAACCTTTTCATCCACCAGTCACAGTGACTCATGAAAAATCTTGAAAACGTTTTTTTTTTGATTAGAATATCAAGTTACCGCCAAACAATGGTTTGTTATCTGCCAAAGTGGCCGGTATCATCTACCACCATTCAGGTGGTGGCCTCTGCTAATTTTCAATTTGGCTTCCTATTAAGAGTTTCAGTCTTGCTAGTTAAACTTAATCTGTTTTTTGGCAAGCAGCAGTTAGCGTATGGTTAGCAGCAAGTAAGCCCTTCTTGTTGTCCATTATCAGCCAGCTATAGCTTAAATAGCTTTGATTTCCTATGCCAATGCAAGGAATTTAACTTTTAAAAAATATTTATAAGAGATGATAGTGAACCTTAGCCATGGGACTTTGTCTTTCAGGTCTGAATATTTGAATGATACCTGTTTCTTTATTTGTACTGGGGCAGCATGCACCACAATCATCACTGTTACTCCCCAATGCTAGGTTTGATTATTAGGGATGATTGTTTGGTCATATTTAGCTGTCCTCTAATAGTAGCATGGATGAAAGTTTGGTAGCTTGTACATCCAATCTCCAAATTTTATCAGAGTGGAAAAATAATCACTCGCCCATGTCTAGTCTAAAATTAAAAAAAGTAGAATGGCCAGTCCACTCACCTTATTGGTTACTTATTTATTTAAGACAGTTGGAAAGTAGGGGAGACACATTTCTGGCAGAATTTGATCCTTTCACAAAAGTCCATATATTCTTTGGGCAGAATTTTTGCTAGATGTTGTCGCTGGCATGTTGGAGAATTTTACCAGTAAAAAAATCTTTACTTACTGGCTAACAGAAAACTTTTCTGTCTCCTCTAGGCACTATGTTGTTAGAGGTCCTGAGAAAACCCCATATGAAGGTAAAACTTAACTAATACTACATTGCATGTTGTGTGCTTGTGTTAATGCGGCGACTAGATGACGTGCTTGCCATGTATCCTGATTCTTAGGAAATGTCATAACTGAGAGTAACTCATGATGACACTGAGTGAATGAGGCCCAATCTGTTTTCCACAGGAGGATACTATCATGGAAAGCTCATATTTCCTCGGGAATTTCCTTTTAAACCGCCCAGTATCTACATGATAACACCAAATGGGAGATTCAAGTGTAACACTCGGTAAGAATATGGTGGTCATTGTTGCTGCGTTATATACTGTCACTGATGTCTAATAGTATTTATTAGGTGCTCGGGAGCACCTCTATAAGAACCGAGCTCTGTGTGTTTGTTGGGTCCTTTGATCGTGTGTAATACTTTTGCAATTACACATTCTTTGCCTGTCTACCTTTGTTATTGTTTTAAAGGTTGTATGGATTTTTAAACTAACTCCTGCAATAGATTGTTTCTAGAATCAAGTTTATCTTTATCTTTTCCACCACAGGTTATGTCTGTCCATCACAGACTTTCACCCAGACACGTGGAACCCTGCCTGGTCTGTATCCACTATCCTCACAGGCCTGCTCAGCTTCATGGTGGAGAAAGGTCCCACCCTAGGCAGCATTGAGACTTCTGACTACACAGTGAGTACAAGCAAACAAATGATCCTAGCACGGTGGGATGAACAGCCTCTGCTGTCACTAATATTTGGTGTTCATTTCAATCTTTTCCAGAAAAGACAGCTGTCAGCCCAAAGCTTGACCTTCAACCTCAAGGACAAAGTGTTCTGTGAGCTATTTCCTGATGTAGTCGATGTAAGTGTGAGGTGATATCTCACTTGCCACATTCTCCTCTACTTTTTTCTTTGGGTTTAATTTCTCCCCATCTATTTCCATCTGGCCATCAGGAGATGAAGCAGAAACAGAAGGCCCAGGAGGAGTTGAGCGCCCGTACTCAGCCCCTCCCCCTTCCTGATGTGGTGCCCGACGGTGACCCTCAACACGCCCACTATGGCCTCCCTGCCCTCAACGGAGGGCCCATCCCCATGGGGGGTGCCAACCCTGCCCCTGGCCTCCAACAGGCCAATCGCAACCATGGACTGCTAGGTGGGGCTCTAGCCAACCTGTTTGTGATTGTAGGCTTTGCAGCATTTGCCTACACGGTCAAGTATGTGCTGAGGAGCATAGCCCAGGAGTGAGAAGCTGGTGTTTTGGGCCGGTGCTCCTTAGCAGGTGAGCCAGCTAGTGGACTACACATGATAAAAACACACTATGTGGGGAGGGAGGTTCAGTCCCTGTTTAAACCCCTCCACCACCACCACTACTACCACCATGGACTTTGGAAGATGGAAATTCAAAGCCAACCCACCCAGGAAGGATTGAGGGGAAGAGGTGGGGCAGTGGACGGGAGTGGCAGTAGGGCCAGGGGATTGGAGGGGGTTATAAAAATGGTTGTGATCCACTCTGTGCTTCAGGGGTTTATGTCAGTAGTAGGACATGCTTGGCTCATGGGTTGTAGAAGAACATAGAATTGGGAGTGTATGAATAGGTCAATGTTCATTGGTAAAGCTATGGTAGAGGCTTGTCAAAAAATTCTAACTTGCAGTTACAACAGAAATATTTGAGATGCGGTGGTGTGGTGTTCTGTATATATCAGTCTACTGTGTGGCACCATTTTGGCACATTTTCAATAAAATCTTGTTTGTTCATGTAAATAAAATTCTAGGTCGATAAATGTCAAGGTATGGGACATTTACCTCTTTAGAAAATCAAAGTTCAGGGAGGCAAAGGGCATACTCCAGACAAACTACAGTAGAATAAGGTGTCAGAAAGCAAAGATTGGTGAAAAGCAAGTGGATATGGTTTGCACAGCTGAGCCTATAATCTAAAGATGTTTGTACCACCGATCTGATATCTAATAGGTTTTTTTATAGGACCATCACTTATACAGAAGGAAATGGATGCAGTGTTTGCAGGTCATTCAAGATAACACTAAGATTACACTGTATTACAAAACACGTCACATTTCTGTCATACAATATGGTTTAAATTTTCCAAATTACAGAGAAAAGTAGTGCATCTTAATCATGGTTACCTGGAGTTTTATTACAGTTTGCTAAAAGCTTCGTCACCAATCACAAGTGCATTTTACTTACTGGCTGCACCTGAAGAACCAGTTTCTTTAGGCATTAGGTAACCTGCAGCACTGATGTCTGCCACTAGAGTGACTTCTAGGCATGTATTTAAGACTGAATTCTCCACTGCATTCTTACTTAGCTACTCATACATGATGAAAGACTGATGTTAGCTCTCACAGATGGCCTCTCCAGTCAACCCATGAGCCAAGCAATGAACCCAGTCTCTCTGCACAGAAGTAATTAGAGACCAAAACCTTTTAAATTGGCTTAGCTGACCAGTATAGCACCACTCTATATAGGTCCAAATAAGGAGACACATGAAGAGAACCAACATTACGTTCTGTATATTATTTTGTTTTTGATTATTTTTTGTTGAGTTTTGTTCTTTTTATTTATAATTGTAGCCGTGGCTAGTCATTGTCCAAGGAAATGTCTAGTGTTTTCTAAGCCGGGCAGTGACAGTAATGCAGGCAAAACACAAAGACAGGCTAGCGCCCAGGCTCACATAATTGCTCATAATTTACTGTTGTGCATTGCATTTAGTAAAGATGGTTCTACTGTGTATCTATTGATTCAACCGAAAAACAGTCAAAAAGCAGAAGACTTGCCTTTCTAGTGCTCTTATTTTCTGGGCGCCATCAAATATAAAAGAAAAACTGTAAATGATGGGAGTGCGTTTGTGTGATTATACAGCAAATGTCCAAATTTCCATGCTTCAATTATCTTGTGTGATATATGTTTTCATAGTAAATGCAAATAAATTACCCTGCCTGGCAGGACATTTTAGAAAAAAAATTCCTTAAATCTGCTTGTGTGAAATTTTGTGATTTGTCACAAAAGAATAAAAGGTTATTGTGTTTCATATAAAATAACACGGAAGTTGGTCTATTTAGATAATAGCAGTTCCACTGAATGTCAACATTACGTCATCGCCTCTACCTTGGAACTATAAAAAAAAACGTGACAACTGTTGTCAAGTCAAGACCGGCTTTTAAGAGGAGCACAACCACAAAATCACTCACAGAGCAAACCTCTCACACACACCTACAGAGACACAACACGTAGTAGCTGGGTCTAACAATCCTAAAGTAAGTAATATTTTTGAATTGCCGTCATGTGTTTTTATGTTGTATTAAATTGTGTTATATATTTTTGTCATTGTGTAGCCTCTAATCATCATCAGGAAATACTGTTTTTTTTCAGTACTAGTTTCCAATCAAACTTGACATCACAGAAGTCTAACCTTTCTCTTATGCTCTTGTGTGACTATTTTTTATCTGTAATGTCCTTGTGCGTACTGTTTTCTTTCTTCATGTGAGTTGTTTTTGTCATGTGTCCTCAGCATTTTCAGCTTTCTGGACTACAGATCGTCATATTGCCATCCGCCTCCAAGCCTTTACCACAAAGGTGAAGGGATACATTCAACATCCAGCATCTCCAGCAGTCGCTTCTTGCTCCAAAGCCCGATCCTCTTCATCACCCTGTGACCATGGTTCTGAATGAAGAGCGAGAGTGTGCTGTGTGTTTCCAGGCATACTCTCGCCACGACCGGATCCCCAGACTCCTCCACTGCAAACACACCTTCTGTACCCCCTGTCTTGAGATCATGTCCAGGCTGCAGAGTGGCATCCACACAGTCTCTTGCCCCATGTGTCGCTGGATTACCTGCACTCGTGTCAGTCTTGGCCTGTCTGGGTCCCTGTGGGTTAACACACAGATTTGGGACCAGATCACAGAGGAGCAGCAGCACGAGGAGGAGGAGTGCATTAGGAATCCAACAGAGCTGCAACTTGCTACGGCAACATTGTATGTACATCTTTCAAAACTTCCTCCTGTCTCTCTGTTTTATTACAATTGATTATACTTTTTATAATAGAAACTCATGACTTTTGTACTGCAGCCTGCTCTGGGCTGTAGTGTGATTTCAACATTGTACCAAATTATCCTTTTATGTTTGCCTTATTCCTGAACTTTCCCATCTCTCTTCCACTTTAGCCCTGCTTCAAGGCATTCTGGGTTCAAGTCCAACGTCTTCAGCAAAATCTTCAGCTGCGTGCTGCAAGGACACCAGAGGGAGGATAGATAATCTTTCTCATCATGTCTTGATAGACCTAACCACTGAATGTGACAGTAGATCAACTAGGCAGTCCTGCACTGACATCTTGATCTTTCATGACCACTATTTAATGTGAGTTGGCATTTAACCTGGTCAACCTTATTTGTGTTCACTGTTTGTCTTGTAGGTCTGCATGGCAGCTTGTGGTCATTTATGAAATGTAGTGCATTTTATCTATATGGTCTCGCAATGAACAAAGGTCAAATGCAATAAGATGAAAGAGAAACCACAATCAAGGGAAATATAAATGTGAATGGAAGTTGAAATGGCAGGGCAGGGCACTCTGGGAGGGAATGCCAATGTGCGTTCAGTGAAGCGTGCTAACTGTTTCTGTCCTGTAATTACTTGTACGCCCAATCTCTAAAGTCAAGAACTCAAGTCAAGAACTTTATTTGTCACATACGCATACAGGATGTGTAGTGAAATGAAATAAACTTCATCTGGGTGGGTCTGAACTCTGAAGAAACTGTTCACGTGAAACCACCTGGAACTATCCATTCTATCAGGCCAAAGTGTGGCGCTCATTCAGGAAAAAAGGACAAAGGCTTGACACATTTTGAGCTTCTGTATTTTCTATGTGTCTGAAATCCATTTTGTGTTGAAGTTGTAAATGCATTTAAGTTCATATTGTCTGTAAGACAGCAACTTTGGATCTGTGATAACCCACTTCCCCATTTGCAGCAGCATTTTGTTTATTGTATGAAAGTTATAAAATCTGCTTTGTTTGTTTATAGATACTACAATGACAATAATCTCGTCAAATATCTGTGAATTAATCTTAAATAATTTGTATTTAAATATTCTAGTTTACTGAATGTTTTTTTGCAAACCTGCTTCTTGGTACATTTGGAAGTATCCAACCATCTTATGTGTGGGTGGTCAGATCAGGTTTCTTTCTCATTCACATGGAAAGATTCCATCTGTGAAGAACTCCTGATACATGTGTACTTTGTTCAAGAACTTTACTGCTTGGTGAGAGATAAAAGATTAATATTTATTACTTTGCTTTCTTTCTACCGCCAATTTAAAAAGGTATCAAGCCAGTCCAGGCCATAGATTAGTGGTATTAAGAGATTATTAGATTGTTATTCCAAGTGTCTGTCAACATTACAGGAAGGATCCCAACAGACCTTTGTTTAACCAGAAACAGAAGTCTCGCTCAAGGAGAGGTTCTGGTCTATCTCTGTATGGATCCTTTAACAATAACAAGCTGAGCCTGTCAGTGGCAAAAACAAGCACTTTTAGTGGACGTACTTTGATCGGGCGCTGTTGCCCCAAAGGATTATGTTACAGCCATTTCAGCCTGTTTCACAGCTGCTGGCTGAGGAAGAAGGAATGACTTTGTGTATTGGTCGATCCACAAATGCAGATTCAACACTTCACACACAGAATTGCAGATTTACAAATGACATTTCATGAGAAATGCACACACAAAGTATAAAGTATTTTTACAAATTAAAAAACACTATATTTACAAATAGACATTTGTACAAATCATAGCACATTTACTTAAATGCCAACTTACAAGTCACGAGTAAGGAATTTTGTGTTTGTGGATAGCAAAACACATTTGTACATCGCAGAATATTTGTGGATCATGGTATGTGCATTTACAAATAATTTTCTCTTCATAAACATCCTGCAGGAAGTATCAGTTTAATTGTGGCCTGGAAGGAATGCAGCTGTTGAGAAATAATGTCAAGGTACGCTGTGGCTTTGGCAAGTCTAGGCAAGAGTAATTAATAAATGGTTACATGTTGAAAAACACAATCAAGAAGTTATAAATTGTGGACTTGAGGTTATTTTATTGAAAACAGTGATAGTGGATTATTTGAGCTAAAACCTTTTCCCTGAATTAGTTCTACCAGATACCCTCTTAACTATACTATGTTAAGATGAAATACAAACAGTTAAATACTCAGACATTACAACACAAAACTGATGCAAACACAACAGGAAAGGAATTGCTGAAAAGCCTCCGATACCCACAATAACACACCCAACTCAACTGTGGGAGGGAAAACTGTCGACCTGCCAGCCGTAACAAGTACAGGGTGTCACTGAGCAGTTACTGCCCTCTACTGTACACTGAACTGAAAGGATTCAGACAAGAAAAATAGACAGTGTGCGTCAACTGTATTAAGTACACACACAATCCTAACAAGTACTATCCATACTGTATGTGAAAAATATCAATAGGTTACATGACAATTTCAAACCAGTGTGAATCCCAAAAACTCATGCGTGTGGTGTGTTTTCTACAATTTTTTGAAGAAATACAATGATTTTTTGGCAAATGAGCTCTTTGATCAACTTGTGACGAGAACACTGGTAGCAGTTTCCTCTCAGTACTCATTTTAGTTCACCATAGTGCATGATAACGCATTAACATAATGTGCATGCTTAGTGGACGGTAAAAGCTAACTTAGTATCACTCAAATATGCACCATAGTTGCGTGAATGCTGGTAATGGAGGTAAAACTGCTAATAGTGTCTCATCAGACATTGAGCAACTTACCAAAAAGCCTATTTCCCCAAAGGCTGTGTATTCCTATACATTTGCCCATCTGTCAAACAGCACAACGGGTGTTTGTTTTACTTGTTTTCCCCATTGTCTACTCAATCAAACCCAGAAAACAAGACAAAATCCTCACATTTTTGGTATAAAAAAAAAAAGTTGGAAAAATTTGCCCATAAATCCATTTTCAAACTACTATCAGCAAGTATTATATTATATAGGCCCAGTGCAGAACTAAGTGACACAGAATCATAGTCCTTTTCTTCTATGTGAAAACTGGATTTCACAAATTTCAAGGATACTGGAGACCAGGAGGGAAAAAAAAAAAAGTTCCTATTTTCATTTTTAAAACTTTTCAATTCATTCCTGACAATGGGCATGGTACTCATACCATCCTCTGAACTTGATAAATACATTCAAGCACTCACAGTTGAAGTTAAAAAAGTTTCTATTGCATAAGGAAATGATTTATCCTTCCTAAACACTGTCACTACATCATTAAGAGTCAAACTATTACATTTAAATTAAACATTGTTCCATCACAGTTTATCCAGATCTTTCTCAGCTTAGACAAAACCCTTTTTAGACATGTTTATTGTCACCTTAGGGTGCTGAAAACACACACCTTCTTCTGCAATGCCTCACACTGACAAAACATAATTTAGGCATAATAAATGAAACATTACTTGTAGGTAAAATAGAGACATGGGTAATGATACAGCTGTGAACATGTCAGCCAAAACACAGGGAATATCAATAGATTAGTGTAATATCTTTGTAACAAGACTTATGAAAAACAAATGACCTGAGACCCTCTTTGTCAGCTAGCTGAACTAGCTTTGTGTGCTAGGCTCCTAGGCTCACCTAAAGTGTCATCGCAGCTTGTGACAGGAGAACAATCTCTCTTCACACAAAGCCTCAAGATAAAACAACAGGTGTAAATTATATTTACTACAATGCCTTATTCTACATCTGAATACGATGGGGATAAAATATGAGCTAAAAAGAAAACATTTTCAGAGGAAATAAACCAACACAATAGCAAATAACAAATAACATTTCATAAAACACTAAAATAGTCCAAAAGAGCACGTAAAACAAGTCGGAAGTAAAATGCTGCCTTATAGTACATGCAGCAATCAAGTAAATTACATAACTCCCTTGAATCTATCTACCAAAAATTGTTCCAATAGAAATGTGGTTTAAGAGTCCCTTTCCAATAGTGTGTAGGGAAGTAGATTTTTTTTTTTTGTTAAAAGTGTGTGTGCATGAGGCGTCATTTTGAGTGTGACTCCTTATAGGTAAGGATACTGCGCAAGGCGCCTGGGGCTTAGCTGGTAGGCACTGTAAGCCTCGGCCCGGGGTGTCACACTAACATAGGGTGAACCAGTGGCAAACTGATGCTGGTAGGCTGTGGGGAGGCCATGTAGCAGACTTCCGACAGAATCCTTCCGACTGGCCGAATCTCTCCTGGATGAAGACGATGAAGCGTATGTTGCTGCATAGGCAGAGGGGGAGTGTCCATGGCTGCTATGACCACGGCCCAGCAACTGCTCCATGGCCTGAGAAGCTGAGGAGAGGGCGGCGGAAGCTGCGTAGGTGTATAGGCTGGGGCCGGGGGCTGAGGCTGAAGCCAGGGCAGACACTTCCTGGAAGTTGTAGTGGGAGGCCGAGGTGACTGGGGGGAACGTCTGTTGGCGACGCAAAGAGGAGCCACTGTGGGAACTCCCCAAACGCTCCTGAGACGAGGAGACCACCGGCTGCACCTGGACAGTACACACATCAAATAACCCTCAGTATACATACAATATCTTGGCTTGATGGAGCTGAGAAGTGTGCTGTACAGCAAAATGACTTCCACCTTTTCAAGTTTCTTTTGCTTAGACAATTATGAAAGACTCAAAAAAAAAAAAAAAAAAAAAAAAAAATTTTCTGAA
>OOFE01001889.1:1932-26361 GCA_900323365.1 Monocentris japonica | reverse complement strand
AAACCAAAAAAAAAAAAAAAAAAAAAAAAAAAGATCTTTTCTGAAACCTATGTGACCAACTATTGTAAAGCCTGAGCAAAATGACAGTTGACTTTGTGTCCAACATTCGTTCAGGTCAAGGGAAATAAAATGGATCAATTGCCACATCTAGTTTTGTGGAACTAATGGGAACTTAATTGTCAGTGAACCTCACCTGGCTGAGGTTTAAAGGGTGTGACTGGCTCGGCACTAGCCCGTGGCGCTCCATGCTCTCCCCTGAACTGCAGGGCTGTCGATTGGTTGACCTCTTAGGCTTCATGTAGTTCACTGGGAATAAAAATTGAGCATTAGCGGTGTTATAGACATGTTCCTGGGGCGTGCAGGGGTTTAATAAAAAATAAAATGCTATCATCTGCAGTTTCAAACTATACACAGAAAACAACTATGTTGACACAAATAAGGATAGCCACTAGAGTGACACTCACCAGTCTCTAGGCGGGCACGGGAGGCCGTGCCCCTCTCAGACATCTGGGTTTTGACTGAGGGTGCCACTACTGCAAGAGACTTGGCCTGGCGCGATGACATAGAGCTGGCTGGGATGTGGGTGCGGGGCAGAGGAGTCAGGGGGCTGGCTGTAGATGAGTCCGAGTCGTGCAGCGTCACACAGCTGATTACATTAGTCCGTTGGCTCAGACCCACACTATGTGAGCAGAGAAACAACAAAGTCATTTGACAGGTAATATGTACATTGAGAGAAGGACAATTAGCTAGGTCAGTAAGTAAATGACACTCTTCAGTGAGATAAGAGGTTATAATGTAATATAACAGGGCACAATGTAAAAGGGCCGGTGTTTCTAACAACAGAAATATCTCAGGAATAGAAGTGCTGGTCACTTTTGCATCCACAATGGAACAAATGAGATGGCTAAGGAAACCCCATCAATTCTAGATCTTGCCAAGCCTAGATTACTCGAGAGGCCCAGGAAACACCATCAAACACGAGTTTAACACAGAGGAAGTATCTTGTCCTGACCTAGCTGGATGGAACTTGCGCTCATCTTCTGTGTCAGTGTCGCTGTGAATGGTGATGATGCTGACTGCCGGGCTAGGCGTGTCAGAGATGATGATTGGCTGGGACAATATGGTGCTGCAGGTGGGCGGGCTCACAACACTGTTGCTGAGCAACGACGCAGCAGATATACCCCTTGATAAAAAGACAAAAAGACAATATTGAGTTTTTCCTATAGGCAATTGTGATTTGGGATGTGATCAGCAAACAACAAAATATAGGATATAATTGTGCATGATTTTGTGTGTGTGTATGTGTGTATGTGTGTATGTGTGTGTGTGTGTAGAAATGATTATAAGTCCAACCAAACCATATACCTATAAGAAAAATGCAAGGCACTTTTCATGGATAAAAGTAATAAGATCTTTAAACTCTGAGCAGGATATGACCCTTTGAAAGCTCTTCTCCCCTCCATTAGAGAGTAGAATTAATGCATCTATGCTATCACAAAAAATTGGACAACCACTGGCAATTGGACAACAATAAGTGTGATACAAGTGTGCTTTTTGTGTGATATCAGTTCTTTTTGGCCAGCTGCCATTTTGTGTGATAGCATGGACATGGGTCTCCCTTCATATATGAAGCAGTAGGGCCAAGAACTACAGTCTACTTTGTTAAATGGAACCCAGAAATATTGGCTGAGTAGCAACGAAAGGCAAAAGCACAGGGCTGTACCAACCTGTTTTTGCTCTCGCCACGTCTAGCTTTAACCTTCTTCCTCTCCTGCTGCGATCTGGCTTGGGTTGTGCTCCTATTTGGTTCAAATGTTCAATGAGTGAGTGGTGTGCAACACTGGTAAACTGAAATCATCTAACTTACGATAAATTAGAACGTTTGAAAAGCAATAAACAGCAGGGCAGATGTCATTCACATGGCAATACATTCTGAAAAACTCTAGGATACCACCTTTTCTGAAATGAGGCTATCATGATAAAATATCAGCCTGCGTATGTGAAACACTAATTAAAATGTGTGTGTGGATTGAAACGCTAGTTAGTTGACCAACCTCCAGCTGTGTCCCTGCTGGGTGGCAGCATCTGAGCGAAGTGTTTCCAGGGGCGACTCAGCAACAGCAGACTGTTGGGTTGAGCTGTGGATGGCCACGCCTGGAACCTGCTGCCATGAGGATGGTATGAGGATCTGCTGGGTGCCAGTGGGCCAGGCCTGCTAAGGTGGAGAACAGACACACATTTCAGTCTAATGTATCTGTGACATAAAGAAGTAGACACTTACGAACATCAACAGAAATAATCTGATTGCTGGAATGGGCCAGACAAACTGAGCCATGCTGAGAAATAAAGACAAAGACAGAGGCAAACCAATGGCCAATCTCCTCTACAGGCAAAAGCACAAAGCTAGAAAAGCAAGCAGCCTTTCCCAAGCCATTCTCTTATTATGGCATAGCCCTGCAACAAATCTACAAGATGATATCATGCAAAGCACTTTAACAATGAAGCACTGGAAACAGTCAGCTCAGGTAAAGACAAGTATAAACAACACCATGGAGCCTGTTAAAAGAAGAAACACTGATGAGAGATTAGTTTAGTTCATTGTCTGGGGAAAAGGCATGCCACATCTTCTTGGGCTGGCACAAAAGACTGGCAACAAAGAGTCAAGGTACACCCAGTAGTAGGTCAAGACCAGTAGGGCTTTTAGTGTGCTTGTGTAGCTGCAGCCTCCTTCACTGAAAACAAGGAAGGACAGGACAAGAGCAACGAGAAGCTGCAAGCAAAGCGCAGACCAAGTCAGCAACACATGCGCTCCATGCCCTCAGAAGACCTATGAGGAAAGAATGTAGGGAAGGGATGGAAGAGTGTGAGAATGGTATAGGGATACCCAAACATGTCTGGTAAGATATTCTATATTTGGACAATGTGGATCAATTTTCATATAAAGTGTGATTTTGAAATGATTTGCTTAAACCTATTGGAAGGCATACTGAGAAGGATCATAATGATGCAAGACCAAAGAAGTCGTTAATAAATGTTAGATTTTCCTATAAATAAGCATCTATCAACCATGATACTTTTTGGCATTTGGTTCCATCATCCCAGTTCCATTTCTTATGCCTTGAGTCAAAACATTTGGGTACCCCAATATAGTGAGAAAACAGAAGACAAACATGAGAATGAAGGAGGTAAATGAAGTAGTGAGGCATAAAGTAAGACTGGACATCAGAAAGATTGAAGTGTGGCACGGAAGGAGAGGAAAAATGCCAGACAGAAGTAGAAAGGAAGGGAGAATGGGAGGAGGAGAGAGATGGCATTGTTAGTGGTAGAGGCAGTAGGGACTGGGCATGCGTGTCCCTCTCTTCAGAGATGTCATCATAGGTTTACCAGCACTGTGGCTGTGTGCTCCAGGAGGGTGGGCCGACCCACCCCAGTGCCCAGCCCCAGGGGCAGAGAGTACTGGGGGGCTATGCCTGCTGAAGGGGGGTGCAGGGTGGCCACCATCAGAGGTGTGCAGGAGCCCTGGAGGTGGGAGGGGAGGATAGGGGAGGACAGGGTTACGACAGGATGAAAAGTATCGTCCTTCTAGGCTGCAATTGGTTTAAACTTTGTGGGACAGGGTGGAAAAAAGGAAAAGCTGCACAAAGGATTGTGCATGATTTTCTTGGGGAAACCACTGGCACCCTGGACACCTGAAATCTGTACAATATGCATTGTTCATTTTTTAATTCTGAAATTAGCTGCCAGTCACATGAATTGAACCACCTTGGAAACAGAAACATCTGAAGGCATGACCAAGAAACACATTTGTTAGTCAACTGATGGATAAACTTATACTATAACTTATAATACTAATTGGAAAAGTGTCTATTCAGTTTGATTTTTTTGATCAATTAGTATCTGTTAATTGCTTTCTGGTCCATGTGCACTGTAACTACACACTTTTATTTGAGTTTGGATTTTGTTATGCAGAGAAAGATTGAATGAAGCATGTCCAGAAAACAATGCACAACAACTTTTTTCCTCTGCTATCACGGCTTTGCTTGCTAAACGCATAGAGGCCCATTGCAGCTATCAACTAGTTTGCTAACTATAAGGAATTGTTTCAAGCCAGAAGGATCAGAAATTATTGGGCAAGATGCTGTGAACTAGGTGTAAGCCTAAGTGAAGGTGCAAGGTCAGGGTAGCATACATGGGTATAAGCCTGATCAGTGTGGAGAGAGATCGGTCTGGGAAGACAGAATTTTATGTTGAGCCTTACGGAGGAGTCAAAACAAACAAAACATTCAACAAAACATCTGTGATGGATGTGACCACCAATGGCATACCCACTGTCACCCAACCCCCTTTCCTCTAACATCCAACTTAAGCTTTTACAAAAACTTTCACAGTAAAAAGTAGAGTGGTAGGTTCCAGGCAAGGTTGAAGTCTATTCACATTCAACTTGGGAAGTACATTTTCTTCAAATTCCAAAAATTTTACTTTTTCCAGAAAAGAAATGTGTAGTCGTAAGTATCTACTTCCTGATGTCACAGGTACTTTAGTCTGAAAAGTGTATCCAATAATTAATTCAATATTTACATTTTTGGAATTTGGACACTCAACTTAGGATGACAGTGACTGAATTATCACAAACCCATCAATAGCAGTTTTGTTTTGAATTAACCACAAGCCTGCCACAGGAGGGCATGCCATGCTTTATATAACCCCTCTTTGAAAAGATTTGTCCATCACAGACTGTCTAAAACTTAACAGACACCTCAAACACACCTACCTGTGTGAGCATACTTGGCTGGATCTGTAATGACTGAGCAGACTGATTCTGAGGTACTATGGGTACTGAGTTGTCCATCCTCACAGGGAAAGTAGAGTTCTTATTGGATGACTGTAGCCCTGGGAAACAAAAATAAACATCAACACACAGATGCCACTGAATGACAGAAAATGTCTGGATGAATATGGATGAATATCTCAATAAAAGAGAACATTGTTTGAGGATTAACTGATAAAGGGCTGGAGCTACAGTCTCATTACATTCTTGCTCAGAAAATATGGTTCTTTATAAACAGACATGGTCCAAGATGTCTCTTTTACCTTGGATAGTGGAGGGAGGGCAGACGATGAGAGTCTGTTGGAAGGGCTCTGTTTGGCTGCAAAGCCCGGCAGGGCGTGTCTGAATCGGGACACTCTGTTGAGCAAGCCCAGGAATGTTGATGGTAGCCTGCTGGTACAGAGCTGGCTGGTAGTTGAGCAGAGGCACCGCACCCCCTGCTGAAGGCACCTGTCAGAAAAAATACATAAGTCTACCACTGATTAGCACGACTACAACTACGGGAGCTAGCCACATTAGACTTTGCAGGGAGGAACGAAGCATGCCTGGTTGTGCTGGTTGAGTTGGCTGCTGAAGGTAACGGTGAGGTTGCCGGCTGCAGCGCTGGGAACAGTGTTGGTGGAGTACAGGGATTTGCCACCGTCGTAGGATGAGCTCCGGCGTTTGCAGATCTCCATGTTCTGGAAGCACGACTTAACACTGGGGAGAATGGAGTACCATATTCCATCAATTAAATTAAAATGTGCACCAGTACCAAATAGTAGATCCCATTCCACACACTTACTGGGAGCTGTGGGGGTAATCCATTAGGTGGCTCATTGTGACAAAGGGGTGACCCAGAGTTTTTGTGGGTGTGATCCTCTTGTCAGCATCCAGTCGGAGCATCCGCTTCAGGAGGTCTATAAACTCACGTCTATCAGCTTTCTCAGCCAACATATCTGTCCCCTCCAGGTGTGAAGACAGGTTGACCTGAAATACAAAAAAACAATATACAGGAAAGGTCAAACAACCACAAGTGAAGTAATGCCCTGTTTTTTGTGTATTGTATTACTACACTAAATTAGCTGTCTTATATTAATTAGGACTAATTAATTTTAAAAAGCCCTATACCTGCATCATATCATCCAGACAGTTGAAGATATACTTCCTGGCCTCCTTGGACTTGATCCCCATCTCCACTTCATGCTCTGATGGGGTCTGGAAGATACAGAGATCATTTCTAGATATGTACCAAAAATATTGTCACATCACATCATATGATAAAAATTATTGTTTTAACCAAGCAGAGCTGCGGGAGCAGTTGCTTCTCTCTGTGTCTTCTGTCATGAAGTAATTCATTTGGTACGATTCAGCCCTTTGTATACCTCGTTTTTAAAAGTGCTACACAAATAGAGTTTATCATTATTATAACTACATAGGACTGTACACTGTTATTGAGTCAGATTCTGTGCCAATGCTAAATGAAGAAAATAGCTATTGTTAGCTAGCTAGTTAGCGTATGGTGTTTTAGCTAGCTTGCAGCTTTGGACCAACCCAGTGAGCTGTGTTGACAGTAGATTTTAACCATGTTGATTCCTTAATGGACTACATTGACTTTTTGAGAGTACCCTATATGTGACAAGAGGATTGGCATCAAAATCATCTGTCTCCGGTAGATAGCATACAGAGCAGGAAAACCAGTGTGGATCCAGACATGCATAATATTGTACTATTCAGACTCCCACTAATTCGTTATGTGCCAAATAATCCCTTACAGCCTACTTAATCAGCAGATATTCAGTAGGATTATGTGTGCAGTTGTATCAACCTTGAGCCTCCAGAGGGGATAGCTAGAGTCAGGTCCTCGATTGAAGAAGCGACTGGTCTTGGTGCCAGCACTAAGTAGGTACTCTGCTGGCAGGCCCTGGGTCTGAGAAATGTAGCGGATCTGGACAGAGGGGAAAAATATTTTTTGTCAGGGAGAGTGAGAAAAGACAATAAGTGGCACGGGTTTGACTGGAATTCACCAGGCCCCTGCAATACACTCGAGTTTGCAATTGTGCCTGTTCTTTTGCACCACTCTGGCATTCCTTAGCCTTTATCAATTCTCCCAACAGCACTCAGTTAGACTTTTACAGAGCACCTGCCTGTATCAACTACCACCAACTAACCACTAGCAACTTGCAGCCACTACTGTATCAATTTACCTAGCAATTTAAGCAAGGAGCATTTCAGTTTTTACATTTACAGATAACGGAGGAGGCCTGGGATATTCATACTGACCTGGTCATACTCAGAGGCTCCAGGGTATAGGGGCCAACCCAGAAACAGCTCCGCAATCACACAGCCCAATGACCACATGTCAATGGCCTCACAGAATGGCAGCCCCAAGATGATCTCTGGAGCCCTAAGGCGGCAAACAGGAAGAGCAGTAGTACTGAAGAAATGGCACTCAACTATAGAGTAGTGTCAAAACGTAACTTAGCATTAGTCAGCATTGTTCCTGTCATCTTTGTTTCTTGTAAGATTAGAAGGCAATGCAGAAGGTCATTTTTAAACAAATCAAAACACAGCTGCACTCCTAGCCACCAACCTGTAGTAGCGGGACTGCAAGTAGGTTGAGCAGACAGCCTTGGAGACATGGCTGGCAGAGCCAAAGTCAATGACCTTCACCCTGTAGGGCTGTCGAAGGGGGTCCACCAGCATGATATTCTCAGGCTTCAGGTCTGCATGAATCAGACCCAGGCTCTTTAGCTTCATCAGGGCTGTGGCCACCTAGGGATACAAACACACCAATATTACACTGTAATACTAAAGTGCAATACTAAAACTAAACAGGGTAATAGTCTATTAAGAGTTAACAGAGTAATGAAAATTCTAAATGTCAAGTAACAAAAAAAGATTTTATGAGTGTCTTTCTAAATGACAGCAACATTTGACAACCTGCTGTAGGATGGGTCTGATGTGCCGGAGGGGGAGCGGGCTGAACTTGCTGTGCTTGAGAAAGTCATAAAGGTTCTGCTCCAGCATCTCAAACACCAAGCAGGTGTGACCCTTGTGTTGGAAGCACTCGTATGAACGCACAAAGTTGTACTCGTCTGCATTCTCTGCACTCAGACGATTCAGGATACCCACCTATGGATGGGAAAGGAACAACTGCATGTTACTTGTCCATACAAACCAGACAGCTCATTCACGTTTCTTTCGCAGTGCATGTCAAAACTATGCAAGTGCACAGTAATGCAGTGCTATGTGCAATGGGTCAATTAAAAATAGCTTAATGTCCTTATCATAGCAGAAGGTATATATAAATGTAATCAAGAAGTTGGTGTCTGGCTACCTCAATTTGTCCCTGACGAGCATATGAAGGGTGGTTCTTTAGGATCTTGATGGCCACAATCTCATTGGTGCCCCTCTTCCAGCACTTGGCCACTTGTCCAAAAGTTCCCCTGCCCAGGAACTCCAACACTTCATAGCTGCAGGACACAGAACAGAGGATCTCATGCTGCACAAGCTGGTAATCCCCCTCACCATTGGAGCTGCTGCTTTTGGTGGTGGGCGCTGAATGGGGGATGGACTGGCCTGTGCCCCCTCCTCCCCCGCCACCTGTACGGGTGGAGTAAGCAGCTGCAGGAGCTGAGAGCTCCTCTAATATTTGGACGCTGCCACATCCGCTCCCACTGCCTTCATTGGCCTCCTCCATCTTTCTCTTCTGCCCATGCCTGTGCCCCCTTGTGTCAGAGGACGTCTCAGTGTGGGCATAGGTGGAGGCTGTAGCCTGCTCAGCAAGACGCCGGCTGGAGCCACGGGGAAGACTGCCTGTGCTATCGGCTGCCCGCACCACCACTTGACCCCTGGAGCCAGGTGCAGCAGGGGGGAAGACCAGGGATGGTGCAAAGGGTGGCACGGCCATGGCTGGGGTAAAGGTGTATGCGGACTGGCCCGCTATAGAGCTGTAAGCTTCAGTGGTGGACACGTCCCAAACGTTGTTCTCCACCTTCAGCTTCTTGACTCGGCAAAAGGCACTGGAGGAGACAGAGGGAGGAGAGAAGACCTGCAGCTGGGAGCTCATAGCTGAAAAAAGGTTAGAAAGGGGAATGGGGGAAAAAAAATTGAAATTATCAAGATCACACTTCATCTTGAAAAATATAAACAAACCATATGGACAATCAACATTTATACAGGACATGACATCTTGGAGTCAGTTTATTGTAGTCAGTGAATGTAGTCATGAATTTGTCCTGATAAATTAAAAAGCCATCGCTATCTAGAAAAGTGTTTCATAAGCTAACGTTACGAGTTGGGATCCAAAACGGACTGTGGGCCTGTATCTGATGGGTCTCTGAAAACCTGGGTCCCAGGGCGAGACAAAGCTCTTAAAGTGGGTCCCAGGCTGAAAGCCTAGGAAACCTCTGTGCTCGAGCTTGCACTGACGAGTAAAGAAAGTGTTTCTATGACACAGACTGCGCAGCAACAGAAAATGCTAATGATGTGTACCTTAGGTTAACGATCGTGATAGACAGGGTAACTTTAGGACATCGTAACACAGAGTTGCCCTAGAGTTTTTCCCCACCACTGTTAACACACAGGAACATCTTACTGCCACAAAACATTGGCGCATACTATCGACCCTCACATTGTTGCCCCTCGACACCTACAACTACTGACACAGACAGACCAACTAACCAATGCTAACATGCTAACGCGTCAACTGTTATATGAGCAGCGATAGATGCTTATCTCTTAACGATAGCTCGCTAAAATATCTAAGTTAGGTTAAATGACAAATAACAAACCAAGCATAAAACAAAGAGACAATTGTAACATACCGTATTGTTTCTATGGCGTCGAAAAACGATTATATCATAGGTTTAAACCCCCTGCAGTCCAGTGCACTATCCGATTAGCTTCCGCTAGTAGTGTTAGCTGCTGACTAGGCCTGCATTGTTTCTTCAGTCGATGGAGGGCTAAGTAGCAAGCGTAAACGTTACAATGACAGGTCTTCAGGAGGAAAAGGCAGAAGTCTCATTGTATGATCAAAGTATGTCCACTGACGTAAAAATGCGTAATTTTGTTGATTCAACTACGAAACATTCGCACTAAAAGCGGCTGTCTTCAGGCAGCGAAACCCACTTTTCGCCGGAACAAACCACGTCCTTATCAGCTGCGAAATTTCCGGTATTTCCGGTAACTACTTTAATTACCGTGGGATGGGCAGATAATGCACAGTATTTTAAAAGAAAGGATTTAACAAAGACTTTGCTGAGAGATTAAGTTGAGTCAAATTTATAGCCATTATTTTTAAACATCAAGGAGACGGCACAGAGCACAAGTGGCCACCAATCCTCCTAACTAGATCTGTCAACTTGGACCGTTACCTTCACAGACATGGTGATTTCTCTTAGTGAATGCACAGAGGCTTTCTAAATCAAGGGAGTGGGTGAAATCAGATAGCCAGCCGGTGCTCCTTCATGTTGAGGGCAAGGATCTCGAAAGGGTAAATATAAGCTTCATGAGTTATAATGTGAGAGTTTATGCACCCAAACCTCTTAGATGCTACAATTGCCAGTGATTTGGGGATATAGCAGCCATGTGTGAAGAGGTGTGGTTTATGGAGGACATTGGATTATGAAACAAGAAGTGCATGTGCAACAGATTAGAAAACAAAATTACTTAAACTGAGGCAGGACAGAGGCAGGAAACAATGCAAGACCTGAAAATGCAAGAGCCTGTGATGGTTGGGCAGGTGATTAAAGACATGATGCACATGGATGTGAAAAAGCTAGTAACATTCATAGCAATAGGAGCAATAGGAGCAGGGTACTGTAGACACACATCATGAGACAGAAAGGATTCCGGTGATGGCAAAAGCTAGCAGAGATTCATTTGGCTATTACAGGACTGACTTGGGGGGAAGTAAGGGATGAACTCACTATTCATTCAAGTCAAGGGAAATGCACTCGATCATAGTTATGTTTATAATCCTATGATGGAATGCCAGAAGCCTGCTGGCTAATAGACAGGAGTAAAAGCATTTCATTAAGGGTATGTCAGATAAGCAAGATGTAATTTGTGTACAGGAAGCACGGCCTAAACCAAGTTTGTACTTACTAATACAAAGATACACAGCTGTTCAAAAAGATGGAGATGACCAGTTTCAGGAGGCGTGTGAGCAAGAAATAGCAAAGATTGATCTTAAAAGAGATGTGGACAGTGTTAATGAGGAGATTAGAGACGTTATATTTATATATTTATATTTATTATATCCCTTTGGATACAATCCCTTATAGTATAGGAAGTAGGAAAAGGAAGTTGTTTCCTTGGTGGACAGAAGAAAGCAGAGAGGCGATGCAGAAAAGGAATGGGGGTTTTTGATGATTGAAAAAAAATAACATAATTTCCAGAACCATAAGACAAGCAAAAAGGGGGATGACTAAAAAGATGAATGGCATTTGAAGGGGTTGGGATTTCCCTGTGCTGGTGAGTGGGGAGAGTATGACAGTGTCAGATGAGGAGAAAGCAGACATGGTCAAAGCTTTTTTACAAGTGCGTAGCTCAGAGAATTTGTCAGAGGAGGGGTGGAGAGGAAGGGAGAGGACAAAGGAAGAGCACCCTGGAGTGCTAGATAGTAGACGTGGGAGGTGGAGGATGCATTGAGTGCTCCTTTCACTTTATCAGAAATGAAAAGGGTGATGATTAAAGCTGGAACAATATCACCAGGGAGAGAGGAGGTGTGCTATATGTGTGGATAACAAATGTAGTCAACATGATATCACATCACATCACAAATATGGATGATTATATGTGATCAGATCTACCAATGCAGTCAGACCCCACATGTATTTCTGTGCATGTATTTCAACCCTGCCCCTAGAGTCTGCAAACCAAGGGGTAACACGTAGGCTTATTGTACTGTAGGTAGGACAAGTTGCGATGCATCTACTGCTTCTTTTGAAGGGATAGGAGGAATACATATCAGACCAAAAAGTTAAAGTGCAAATTTTCTTTTTATTCTGATTTCATTTTACAGCAGAAATTATGTAAAGCATTCAGAAGACATTTTCCACATATAAGGACAATTCAAAACACTTTGCATGGCCTCAGCAACAAAATATTCTTTTAAAAACATCAACAATTTCGTGATGCTTGTGCATGCACAATTGTAAAAACAAAAAAGTAAAAACTAGGCTACAAAAAAGAGGGATGGACAGACTGAGATAGACATGGAAAAAACAACAGCAGGCAAGGTGGGAACACAGCAGGAAATGAGAGAGGGAAGAGGGTGAAAGAAGAGGAAGGCAAGGAGAGGTCTAGCCATAGAATTTATCTATAAGGGTCTACCATTCTAGCATGCAATGTGGATTTTGGCCGTGCTCTGTTAAAACAAGGCCTGTAGGGTTACAGCATTCATCTCTAGATTGACGTCTAAGGACAGAGGTCATCTCTGTGCATGTCTGTCAGCTGTCTGCTATGGCAATATCTTTTTTACTTTTTTCATTCGACATATTTTTTCTACAGTCACCATCCTCTCCGAGAACATGAAAATATTGATGGATTTAGCATGTGTGTGCACCTGCGCACATTTGCACATTGTTGGTGTGTGTGTCTGTACAATGTGTTAAAGTGTTCAGACCAGTGTCTAAAATTCTTGACGTAAGTGGTAGTGATGTGAGAGGGAGGGCAGTTATAAGAGGAGTGATGGAGAGAGACACAGGGCAGCCAAAATACCAGAATCATGAATGCTCCTGAGAGCGTCCTGAACAAGACCATGGCTGTCTCTCTGTATGTTCAAATTTCAGAAGCATGTGAAACACACATAAAAGAGATGCTCCAATTGTGATTCTTACTTCTAACTCACTATCTTATACGACTTTTTTCGAAATAAGAAAATCAGGTGATACATATCTGACAAGTATTTTTTACAGTGGTTTTAAGAAGTCTTTGTTCTAAAAATATCTTGTGCGTTTATTAACCTTAAAAGACAGTTTTGGGGGTAGTGTTATGTGAGTAGAAAAGTCAGTTATTACTTCCTTTGAATTGATATATGAGCCAAGTGACATACAATAAGGAATTCAGAGGGTTTTTTTTGTAGAAGAAGAAAAGCAACACACAGCTTGGTTGGTGGCTAATGGATGAAGCAAACAGATCACATTTTCTGCTCGGAGATTGGAATATCAGAGTAGGCCAATCAGAGATATTTTAGAGTGAATATTTGCAGATCCTGATTGGTGGATGATCAATTGGAGCATCCCTAACACACACACACACACACACACACATATGCATACACAAAGGCACACACACCAGTAGTTGTATAACCCTGTGTGTCAGTGGATCATTACACACTCCACACACCCATCTCCCTGTTCTTCAACCCTGAGTAAAATCTAAGGGAGAGCTTTAACTGTTCCCAAAGACATAAGCACAGAGAGAGAGAGTGCAGCAGTTTTGTATGTGTGAATTTGTTTGCTGTGTACGTGTGCTTGTGTGCGCACGTCTGTGCGAGAAATTCCGAGTGAGTGAAAGATAGAGAGAGGGAGAAAGACAAAGAAAATGAGATGGTGGGTATGGCAGTTTCGTCTTTTGGAAAACTGCTAGGTTATGCTTTACGTGAAATGTTGGAAGAACATTTTTGAGGCAAGATGAAGTAACTAGTCCATGCAAGAAAACACACCTTTCAACAATGACATTGGAACTTTGAATAGACTCTTGTGACAGTGTCTATCATACACAGAAGCTGAACTCTATGGTTTTCTTGTACTAATACTGCGAAATGCACACACAGGTATGGGGCAGAAAGTGATACTGTAATTACTGCTTTCTGTCATAAAGCAACACGTAGCATCATCAGGCCATAAGCAGTCATTCATACCACTGACAAATTCGAGTTTCTAAATTAGACTTGGATCATCAGGTTTAACACTTTCCTTGAGTTAATCTTCAACACACAATTTAGGAAAATAAACAGGTACCTGGTAACCTTTTGGAGGACATACAATTGGCGGTTCCTGATATTAGCTTGCACTTTCTGTTAGTGAGCAGGCACTTTCTAAACAGAGCTGTCTAGAATTTTTAAGTACAGATCAATACAATGGCAGTGACATGAGCATAAAGAAGAGTTAAATGATATGTAAAAAGTAGGGAGGAGACATTCTGTTTTAAAATGGAAAGCTTTGGCTGGAGGCCAGGCTGGATCAGCTGTAGGTGTGATAAGGATCGTAATAAAAGCTAGCATGTTGCTAAAGCACAACCACATTGTAAAGAATGTAGCACCCTCTTCCCCTTTTGGGCCATCCGTGATTGCATTCACATTAAAATGATCCTTGTCATCAACATCATCATTGTTGTCACCATCATCATCATCATCATCATCCATATAAGCCTGCCTTAGACAAAAGATTTAGGAGATCTACAGTTGAACTATTGCTAGATCTTCTATACTGTTTATGGTGTGTGCGTTGCCTTTGTGGATCTTACTGATATCTTTTGGGTGTTTACCCAACATAACATATTGGTAGGCAAAATAGCATTCATAATAATTGGCACCACTGGCAAAAAGGGTTTAATTTTTGCTAGCCAAGAAACAAAAGCACAAAGTGTAAATGTTTTGTTTGAAAGATAATTGTTTCAGCTAACTTTGTTTTCCCACTTATATTTCTAACGTTAGATTTTTCAATTGCATGCTTTAACAAAATGTTCTTTTCTGTAACACTTATACTGGATACTCTTAAAGTGAAGCAGTTAAAATCCTCTCACAGTCCATAGCCACTAACATGTTCTTTTTGCTGTTTCTTTGTCTTAAATCTCATGCACATGACTCTGTTTGTAGTATCTACATTATTTACAAGCAATACAGCCGTCCTGTGTACCCAGGTCTCTGTCTTAAGTTCTCATTATGGGAGTAAAATAATTTATAATCTTAAATACAGTCCTCTTATGAAAAAGATTCAGGGTCCTCATATCCCCTTACCTCGTCAGTTTATATACAGGAATATGTAATAGTCCAAAATATGGATTTGATTGCCCATATGGGCTAATATGGGGACCAATGCCCTGTATAGGGGCAAGTATAGGACCCATGTCCTGTACAGATCAAGCATAGAGACCTCTCAGAGTCAAGAAGAAGTCAAGGCAATGGTATGTGACACTCTCCTCAGAACCACAGCTGGGATTTAGAGGTTCACGCAAAGAACAAACTAACAGAGACAGTTAACCATTGGAACATGTCACATTTTACCACACAAGGGGGGAAAACCAGTCTCAAGCGAATCCACTCTTGAGCCCATTAAATAAATATTTGACCCTTAAATAATAAAGTAAAAAAAGCACCCAAAATAAAAATAAGTCATTTGTCCTTACACAGTTCACATTACACAGGGCAAGGATAAGTTGATGAGGACATAAGTGAGACACAACTACACATAGAAATACAAAAGAAACAACACTAAAGCAGTTTGGCAAGCATGCAGGAGCTCATAGCTCAAACACATGCATTGAATTCAACAAACACGGACACACCACATCAGGCTAGCAAAGTGCTGCCTCTGAGAACGACTCCATACAAAGTCCATGTAACAAATTAAGACATCGTTATTCAGACCCCAACCCTTATCTGACAATGTCCCTCTTACATTCAAGTGTAGTTCCTCCCTTTTTTGATCGGATGACTGATTAACAGGTTTGTAAGCCTGTGAGTTAGTGGTTGGTGATAATGTCATACTGTATATTGAGTCAACAAATGATTTGCCACAATTGGTCTTCAGGGCGATGGAGAGGAGGAGTAAGCGAAAAAACCTTGCATGCAAATGCAACATGGAAGTGATATTTGGTTTATGTTTTTTATTCTTACATGGATCACTGTTTAGATACAAAACGCAGCAGGTTTTGTATAGATTCTGCATGTCAAGGTAGCCATTATCTTGAGCCAGTCATTCATCACAGGAGCCTCTCTCCACATCCAATCTTCATCATAAACAGAAGAATGTCATCGTCAGGCGCGTCTTCACTTTCTCTTGTTTGCCTTGTTGACTTGCTCTTGCAAAAAACCAACCCATGAAGAGTGCAA
Source organism: Monocentris japonica (assembly GCA_900323365.1). Taxonomy (NCBI): domain Eukaryota; kingdom Metazoa; phylum Chordata; class Actinopteri; order Trachichthyiformes; family Monocentridae; genus Monocentris; species Monocentris japonica. The sequence continues at coordinate 10,489 of OOFE01001889.1, read as the reverse complement.
AGATGCCATGAGGTTAATGTGATGGTCTCCCAGTGGGACTGTGGAGGAGGATCAGTGGTGCTGTGGTCAGAGCCAGGTCTCTGGGCTCTACCCAGCGGTCTGTCTGTCTGAGCTGCCATGATGGACACCTATCCTGTCCTCAGTCTGTCTGGGAAGAGTTTATCCCTCTTGGGAGAAGAGGGGAGAAAGGATGAGAGAAGAGGAAGAGAGAAAGAGGGAGAAGAGGAGAGATGGGACGGAGGGGAGGGGGTCATGTAAAAAAACGGAGAATGCAGATGCAAAGGAAGGAGTTGGGGGAGGAGGGGAGAAAGAAAAGGGTAAGATGGAGAGAGGGAAGGGTGTAGAATTTTCTCACAGGCTGAGGGGGCTGTGTGTGGGGCCTGGCGGTGGGCTCTCAGGACCCCTGGCCTTTCTCTGCTCTCTGGCCCTGGGGGAAAAAACAAGCACACATTAGATACACACTCAGAGGGCTTTCTGTGTGTGTATGTGTGTGTATGTATGTATTTGTGTGCAAGTCTCTGGCAGCATGTGTTGTGCCATTTGGCTTTTGTGTATAAAGACCATTCTCAGAGCGAGGGGCAAAGTTATTCAACTGCACCCCCACCTCCCACACATATGCACATACACACACGCACACACACACCAACCACACACACACACACTCTCCATTATGTTATCCTCCCCACCCATCAAAGCAAACAAGAGAAAGAGACTGGCAGGCCAAGCAAGACACTAAGAGTCCCTTAGTGATGTCACTCAAAACATGCCCCCAGGCAGACCGTATGCAAGATTCCCTCCTCTATCTATCTGTCAGTCATGCAGAAGTACATCATTCAGCAGTCTTTGGAGAGAGAGACAGAGAGAGAAAGACAGAGAGATAAGGAGGGAGAGAGAGAGAGGGAGGGATGATAATCCAGAATCTCCTCTCTCCCCCTCCCTCAGCTGACATGCAAACAGGCATCAGCCACCAGGAGAGAAGGAGAGAGAAAAAGAGAGAGAGAGAAAACTCACCCGTTTCAGAGGCCTATGGTCCATCAAGGGGCTTCACAGGAACAGTAAAACAACACCAACTATTAGCGCCAATGTAGGTAGTGGAGGTGTGGCAGTGGAGTGTGTCTGTGTGCTTGCTAGTGCACTTGCATGTGGGTAGTCACATATGTCAGTGCATGTCTCTGATTGTGTGTGTATAGTTGTGTGAGTGTGGAGAGTTTTATACCTCACCTGTGGCGGCATCGGAGCAGGAACCTCAGGATCTTGCGAGCAGCCTGGTGCTGTTTCTTAGTGAGGAGACTGCTGTAGGAGAAGACGCAGGCTTGAGCAAATGGTACTGACATACACCCTCTGCGTGTGTGTGTGTGTGTGTGTGTGTGTGTATAGTACCTGAGGGAGTGTCTGTAGGAGCGGTAGCATTGCTGGATGAGGACCGCTGCTCTACGACTCTGTTGGAACTTCCTCTGCTCATGGAAACTCCGGAAACGACTCTGGATCAGGATGGCTGCCAGGGTCATCCTCTTATAAAGTGCATACTGAGAGAGAGGACAGCAATGTTACCCTTTATCAGTAGTCGGGATGTACCAACCTCTTCATTTTGAACAGTGATAATCTGCAGTAACAGTCCGATAAAGTTTTCTCCATTTTTTCTCTGCACAACTGTTGATAGTCTATTTGTGTGAATGCACTTTGCTTAGGATATGTGTTTTCATGAAACCAAAAGTTTGACTTTTGCATCATTACAAGTCCAAGTATCAAAACAAAACATAAATAATGAAATAAATTCATAAAATATATATAGTACCCAAAATGCAATAAACTTCAAATCAATAAATGTAATATAAAAATATTTCAGATTTGTTCCAACAACAAAAAAATAACACATTAACAACTTTGATGGCACTTTTGAAGGAATGGAACTGAATGAATGCAAAAAAATTTTTTTGGGCAAATCCATTTATGTCAGTGGGTCAGATCTAATGATAATGTTCACAATTCCTGATATGTGATTCAGTGTTTTAGGTCACCATTGTCTCGATATGATGCTAGGTAGTGGGGTAAGTGCATCTATAATCAGGGCTAATATTTCCCAGTGTGGTCTTTACTCAGTATGTCTAGCTGTGTATTGGCTGTTACCTGCTTGTATCTCTTATAACAGCGCTGAATCACTGCTGCAATCTCTTTGCGTTGTTCCTGAATGGGACCCTGGGGAGAGTGACATCACAGTTTATATCAACGTTTATATCAAAGTCATGAACTGTGTGTTTAACTTGGGTCATGCTCATTTAAGTGGACTCTGGACTTGTGGACTGAGCCCTGTATACACAAGTGCAATGAAACACTTGACTAGCAAGATAAATATTTGCATTTACAGATAAACGTTTTATTGAACACCTGCCGTGCTTGTTTTTTCCCCCATTTTACCTGCCATGCTTGGTGTGTTTACATTTTTTGGATGCTTCCCCAGTGTCCTCATTTATTGACATTACTGACACTATGAATTATGGGCAATTCCCCCTGAGAAGCCTGCAGACTCACTAAAAGTCCACATGGAAAGCTCATAAGTTCACATCAGAGCCTTGCCCAGAGCACTTGCTAATTTTTTTAGTGAGATAGCCCTTGTGGACGGGAGCATGCTTCAAAGTCTATGAGGCTGTGAGGCTGGACATTGGGGTTCAGCCAATGTGAATTGCGAGAGAGGGAAACATAGTGGAGGATAAATTAGATCAAAGCTAGAACCAGGCCTTCGGGGAACATATAGGGTGACAAAATACTATTTCACCATCTCTGGCTGCACACTTTGTGGCCATAGGCCATATACCTTGTGTTTTCTGAGGGAGTGTAGAGCATGCCTGATGGTCTCATAGAGCTCTCTCTGCTCTGCCTCAGTCATGGCTAGATGGGAGGAGTCAGTCTTCAGCCTCTCTTCTTTCATAGCTGCACAGAGGAAGGAGCTCCAGTCATACGAGGAGGACAGGCCTTGCTTAGCCTGGGGACTTTCCTGATCCTCAGGCCCTGAGAGAGAGCTTGATTTGGGGCTAGGAGTCTGGGGCTTAGAGTATAGAAACCTGGAGAAAAGTCACAGAGTCACAGAGTCACATAGCGTGCAAACAAAAGGTTTACATTATACACATATCAAGAGGAAAAAAATATGATGAAAAATGTTTAACTCACCTCTCCAAATCACCAAGGTAACCAGACAGCAAGCTGACATCACTGCTGATCCCCACCTTCCCTGGGACCATTTCAGTCTCCATGGTAACTGAGGCCTCCTGTTTGATCCTGCCAGATGAAGCCTCCATGATGTGATCAGCCAGCATTGTTATGTCCGTCTGCAACAGACACAGAGCAGCCATTATTAACATACATATACACAGACACACACACACACATACAAGCAAGCGGTATACTGTGTACATGACATGCAGAAAGTCTAGTTTTGGGTAAGGAATGAGGTCAATAATTGCTCCTAAACATGCTTGCTTGTTGCTTGCTTCTCCTACCTGCAAGTCCTCTGTGTTATCCTGATAGGTCAGCAACTCTGTCTCTTCTCCCCTGTCAGACAACACTCTCTGCCGCAGGTGAATGGCCAGTCTTTCCTTTCCCAGAATCCTCCTGGCCAAGCTGCGTCGCCCCAGAGCCTGTCTCAAACTCCACCTGGTGCCCCCTCCTGACCCCCCTATCCTGGCCTGCAGGTGGGAGAGTGGGGCGCTGGGTAGCTGAGGCCGGGTAGGGTTGGAGCTGGGAGGAGGCATGTTCTGGAAGCTGAGGTTAGAGAGTTGAGTTTGAGGGGTGTTGGGTAGGAGAGAAGTGAGGGTGTTAGGACTGGGGGTAGAGTTGAGGAGGAGAGAGTTAAGGGTATTGGCGCCGGGGGTTGAGTTAGTTAGTTGTTGCTGGGTGTCTGGGCTGGGCTTGAGTCTCTTGGCTGGAGGGGGGCCTCCCTGGTCTCCCTGGCTGCCCTGTGGGGCTCTGTGTCCAGTCTGGCTCCAGCTCTGATTCTGGCTGTCTGGCTGGCTCTCTGTCCTGGCTCTCCTCATCTCTGGTGAAACAGACAGATTAGATAAATAAGGAGAGAATTAACTAGTGCTAACAAAGACAAAATATCTATTCCCATCACACAGGATACACTGACTCATTAAATTCAGTACTGTCAGTGTTGTGCAAACCACACGAGTAAACTTCTTCACCTGAGTTAGGGTTAGAGGTGGGGCTATCGCTTATTCCACTGGCCTGTGATTCACTGCTCCATCTGTCCATCCAAGTGTCAGTAGGCTGGCCGTGAGCTTGAGGAGTCTGTTGCAGCTGCTCCAAGAGCTCAGCCAATCGGGTGTGGCCCCGGGAGCGAGCAATGTTCAGTGGCAGCCGGCCCAATGAATCAGGAATAGCCAGAGCTCTTGGATCCCATTGATAAAGAACCAATGCTGCCTCAGTGTGGCCCAGAGCACATGCCCACATCTGGAGAAGGCAATGAACAAACACAAATAACACACATGCATGGATCCACGCTTACACACATTCATGCACACACGAACACATGTCCCCCACGCACCCTCTCAGACACTTTGATGACTTACCAGTGGAGTGCAGGAGAAATGGTCTACATTGAGAGGGTCCACCTCTAGCTCCAGGTCAATACTGTCAGCATGCTTGGTGCTACAGAACAAGACAACAAAAGTGAAATTGCCTGCCAAAGTGTGTTCACGTGTATGTGTGTGTGTGTGTGTGAGCATGTGCCTGCGTGCAAGTGTGTGTTCTCACCGCCATCGAATAAGTGTCTGAATGAGTCCTGCATAGCCCTGAGCTGCAGCCAGATGCAGTAAGGTCATTCCTCGGGAGCTCTTGCTATGGACCAGCTGATTGGATGAAACCCAGCATGTCTGAGACATCATCTTTTCACACACCACCACCACGCGACCCTCGAATGAACCGTGCTCAGGAGAGACCTGGAGAGATGGAGAGAGAGAAAGAGGGCACGATGAGTTAAGCATGCAAAACCTGGGTGAAGTTTTAACAGACGTTTTAACATCTGTATTTTGCTGAGTTTTAAAATCGATTTCAAGGTGTCAGAAGGTTTCACATAACTTCTAAGGCAGAGTCTGGCAACATCACAGAGCTTCTGACTTCCTGTGAGCAAGATGCCCAGGCATTTGCTGTTTCAAAGTCGAGAATGAACACTAATGGTGATAGGTATTTTATGTTGAATTTAAGTCAGCATAATCATTTTCATGTGTCATCTTCTAAATTAAGTGTAAAAACACTTTTAAAGACTGTCTCTTGTTTAATATCAAGTCATGTCAAGTTTATTTATATAGCCCTTTGTCACAAACAAGCCTCAAAGGACTTTACAGGCTTTACTAGGTCAGGCTGATTTATGGCACAATCAATAATCAATCAGTTATGACAAATAGGATGTTTACAGAATAACACAATTACAGAACAAAAGCACATAAAAACACAGTAACAGGTTGAAGAGGACTGAAAGGACTTAACAGAGAGGAGGACATAGAGATCCGACGTAATCTGCCTAAAGTAGCCTAACCTGGCCGGCACCACCAGCCTAAGTCGCTCTATCAAGACAAGGAAAAACTAATATTTTATCAAATCACTATTATCATGTCTATTTTCTTTTGTGTTGCTTTCCCCCTTGTTTTACCTGATTATTTATGCCTATTATGTTTAGAGTTCCTTTTTGCAAACAAATCTTTGTGCTAAACAGTTAGTCTTCTTCTTCTTCTTCTCATTATTATTATTATAGCAGCAGTAGCACCATCTTAATACAGCTAATCTCTTCAGACTTTCCAGACCATGCAGCTGTAAAGGAAAATTTCACACAAACTAGATGAATTCTCTCTGCTTTACCTGAGACTGGTGATCAGTGGCTCCTCCTCCCTCCACTCCTCCACCCTTGGTTGCCATGGAATCTGAGGTGGGGTTTTGATTGGTTATCTCAGCCATCCTCTGTTCCATCTGCTCCAGACGCTCCAAGATGGACATCCTGAACTGGGTATCTACAGAAACACAGGAGGGACATACAGAACTATGAGTGGGACAGTCAATGGGTTCATGGCTAATTGTTAGTTGTATGTTAGCAAATCAATATTATTATATGTTTTAGCAAATGTACAATCTACTAAAAGAGGCTAAGGGAGCGGGATGATGTTGACTATATGAGCTGAACTAACACAACACACGTCATCGATCCATGACAACAAATCTCTTTACCCACAGAGGGAACATAGGAACAAAGTAATACATGGTGAGTGTATGCCTGTGTTTGGGAGTGTGTGCGAATGAGTATACATCTAACATGTTTATCTAGGTTTTGCATGTTGTATGTGTGAATGTATATGAATGTGAGTCTTTGTTCCAATGCTGCTGCAGTTTTGCTGCAGTGCACATTATGTCATCCCACCTGCTGCTCTCTCACTCTTACTCTCTCTCTTTTCTCTCCTCCTATTTCACTCCCCCTATGCTTCTTTCTTCTCTGCCTGCAGCACACAATCTGAGCTGAAAGGGTGGAGCAATAACAGTGACACAATGGCTCCTCCCATTTCAGAGTGCCAATAAGAAAGGGAGCAGAGTTCTCCAGTGATCAGTGACAGGGCTCATGTGAACGGGCAGGAAAACAAACTCATCAAACACATCAAGAAGCAGCAGTTTTTACCCCTTATAAATGCACATGCAAAGACACACATCCACTTATACACTTAGAAGGAAAAGTATTTATGATCAGATAAGCCCTCCACAGGGCTACCTAACACTTTTTGTTTTGCTACTGCATGCATCCTGACCTGCTTTTCAAACTTTGTTTGATGGATAATCTGTATAGTTGAGCTGTGGATTAGAAGGCTAAGATGTTTTGTGTAGCACTGAGCCACCATTAGGGTGTTTATTGAAAAACACTTGAGGGCTTGTCAATTTCAGACATATACTATTCTCATTTCCTGACATGGACCAGCCACTACACAGCATGAAGAGATTTCTCAAAACTCTGTTAAACATGATTGTGTTTTGAAACCAAGAAAACAAAGACTAGTGTTTACAAAGGGATTGAAGGTAAACTAAATTACTTGTGCATTTATATAAAACATATAATTTAAAGCACCATTCAAGTTCTTTGAAACATCTACTGAGCTATTTCTGCATCAAGTTAAATCAGAATTTTGGTGTTACACCTAAGAAAACATGAACAAACTAATTTGCATTAGTTGTATTGTTAATCATTTATTTGTATCAATTGAATATTGTTTATCAGAATATTAGAAAATAGAGTATTGGAAAACTCTGTGTGATTTGTTAGCATCAGGAGTATAAAAGTTTTGATGCCCTAATTGGGCTAGGTTAGAGTTTAGTGGCTATATCATTTCAGGTGGAGAATAAGCTTTTTTCAACTTTCTTGACACAATAAAACTCAAAATACAGGGCTGTTTAACTTCAATACAAAGGTAAACCTTTTTACAAATATATATAAAACTTATGTTCAGCTGGCATTTAATGTCCTTCCCATTAATAGCTCAGTCAATCAATTTGAGAATGGAAAAATTACTTAAGTCAACACACACACACATACAAAAAAAAAACAAACCTCTTGGCCTTAGGGGCCCTACACAGAATTGTGGAAATATTTGGGTTTTGGGTTATCAACGTCGACATCATCCCCACATGTTTATAAGTCGAGTAGGCCATCAGCCCAACTCATCTACAGCATCTCAGCCCCAGCAGGCAAGGAGGCAGCAGCTTCATGTGCTGTGGTGGAGTTCTGTGACGCTGTCCTCTCTTGCTGGTGCTGAAACTGAACAGGCCGAGCCACAAAGATTACCCAAAACAAAGATGACCAGCTAGCAGCCAGAAATCAGATAGAGTCTCTTTTGTTTGAACCATCTAACGTGTCAACCAACGCATGTGGTTTGCTGCATTTCTTCCGTTCCTTTGTCTGTCTGAAATCCATGCAGGCTAGGCAACATTTTGTCACAAAAGAAAACATTTGACTTGAGTATCTATCGTGGTTTAACAGCTATGAACTCAGAGCTTAGACAACAGTCAGCTTCATGCCGAGTCCATCTCACATCGTTGGCGGCGTGAACAAAAAAAACTTGACTACAAACAACACAAAGCTCAACGCCAGGAAAAGTGTGCTTTTTAAAGGCTATTATCAGTTTAAAATCAAATAAGCTACGAACCCAACCGCGAGTCTCTGTCTGATGCTCTTTGTTCTTGCTTCAGTTCAACCCGTTTGCTGTTAGTTTGAAGTGTGCGACTCATGCATTGCTACTCCAACCGAGCAAAACAGAACTAAGTGGAGGGAGAGAGAGAGAGAGAGAGAGAGAGAGAGAGAGAGAGGGAGGGAGAGAGAGAGAGAGAGAGAAAGATGGAGGGAGAGAGAGAGAGAGAGAGAGAGAGAGAGAGAGAGAGAGAGAGAGAGAGAGAGAGAGAGAGATAGAGATGGAGAGAGAGAGAGAGAGAGAGAAAAAAAGAGAGAGAGAGAGAGAGAGAGAGAGAGAGAGAGGGAGAGAGAGAGGGGGAGAGAGAGGGAGAGAGAGAAAAGGAGAGCAAGAGAGAGAGAGAT